>SNQJ01S0006764.1:202383-224318 GCA_010110895.2 Picea sitchensis | reverse complement strand
CCCTTGAGTTTTTCCCTCACACTTGCAATAATTCCTCCAAAGTGGTGAACGGCGTTCTAGTGGGCTTATCTTTTGGTAACTATTGTAGGGAATCATTGTAAATGACCATGCAAGACATCTTAGAAAGTTTCGCGGAATTCCATTGAGTCTAGATTAGTTTTTTTAATTAATTAATTTTTAATTAAATTTCCCTAAGTTTGGAGATTTAATTATTTAATTAATTAATTATTTTTGAGCAAAAATTGTAAAAACTAGGTCTTTGGACTTTTGATTGGGGTATTTGTGCTCAAAAGAAATGGAATAGCACCCCTCACATCCATGGACCAAGTTTCAACTCAGTCGGACAACTTTTGCTATGGGTTTGTCCACCCGGAGTGTCAGTCAAAAACAACGATTTTAATTGCTAAGTCCAAACATAACAAAAATGTAATTTTTAAAAATGAGTTAAAAGAATGATGTAAAGATGGATAAAGGTGAGAGAGATTTTTCCTAACCTTTTCCAACCCTCACATCACCCCCCCACCTAGCCATAAAGCAAAAACGTCACTTTTCCTAGAGTGGTGTGCCTTCCTTCTAGAAAGTCTCCAAAAAGTGAAAAATGATAAAAAAAAATCAATGGGAGACTTATGTTATCCCTTGGCACGCTTTTCCTAGTCTCCCACTACCTCTTTGCTTCATCCCAATGCCTCTCCACTCCCCTTCCCTCATTAATTCCTCTCCTCTCCCCCAAATGGTGCGCCCTCCAAGGAGAGTTATGCCCCCCACCTCTTGTGGATCTCCTAGGAAAATTCGTTTTTATTGTTTGGGGCCTCTTCCTCTCCCTTGGCACGAATCCCATAGACCTCCCACTACCCTTTGTTTGATCCCAACACCTCCCTCACCATTCTACACCCTAGATCTATGATCTAAACCCTAGATGGTGTGCCCTAGCCTTGGGATCTCATCATGTGTTTGGTGGTGGACACTTGGCATTGATCCAAGAGAGGTAGGTTTGCCTCTCCAAGTATAAATAGATCTCTCTCCTCACTTCTTCCTCACCATATCTTGAGCTATTGTTATGCTACTTGATTTCTCTCTCTCTCTCTCATGTCCATTCTTTGGCTCTTAGGGTTTTGGGGTAAGTTCTCTCCAAGATCCATTTCTTGAGTAATAAAGAGAAGCTTTGGAGGATTATTGGAAGAGTTATGCACATGTTTTTTCTTGCCATACACATGAGGTAAAGTTGTTCAAATTTGTTTGGTGATTGTACACATTGGATCTTAGGTAAAATGTTACTTGGGTAGATCTAGTAATGCACATGCTTGTAGATCTATATATCTTGTTTTGCTAGATAGGACTGAAATGTCATCTTGTTAGTATATGCAACATATTATCTCTTGTATGCACATCACCTTTCAAGTTTTGCAGGTTTAGCTTCAAGGGTTTCATTGGGAACACCTCAAGCAAGAAGGCTCCCTTGAAAAACATACAAACTCCATGCTTTCTCACCCTTTACTCTTCTTCTATATTGTTGTTCACATTCATCTATATTTCAGCTAGCTTAACATAGCATATTGGTCATCTAAATCTACTTTCTTCTATAAAAATTTCTATGTAAAAAAATTCTACCAAAAATAGAATTTTTTCTTCATCTTTGCTTGTTGTGTGTAGCATTTCCAACAAGTATACCTTGGTGGTTTTTGCAGATTCAGATCTCGTTGAGAGGGTTATGCTACCCCAAAACGTCCACACAACACTCCAAGACCTCTTTCTTCAAGTGGGTTACATTCTCAACCTTTCTCTTCATTTTTCCTAGCTAATTTCTCATTCTTTCTTCACTTTCTAGCAACTTCTTACTTGTTCATAGTCTTGGGAGGAGGATTGGTACGGCCTACCTCCCACATGTGAGTTTGGGCTTAGATCTAATTTTATTTCTTCATCTCAAGGTCACTTTCCTAAGCTAGGACTTGGGGTTAGTGAGCTTCTTACTTCCCTTGCTTGCTTGCCTCTCTTTCTTCTTTCTCTTTCTTGCCTCTCTCTCTTTCTTCTTCTTTCTTCTTTCCTTTTCTCTTTCAAACATTCTCTAAGTCTAATAATTGCCTACCTATTGGGAGAGGAATACCCCAACTTGTAAGGTCAAAGTTTTAATGTGTTATTGATCTCTAAATGCTTAATGTCTAAAATATTCTAGATCTGGATCTCATACACAATAGTTCTTTAGCTTAAGCCTATTGGGCATAATAACTTAACTAGATCTATTTGCATGCTTAAAGCTCTTCAAAGCTTAATCTTTATCTTAGATGCTTAGATCTAAAACCCTAAATGCTTAAGTGCTTCAATAAGTGAATGGTGTTTTTTCTTTCATGTTATGATCTATTAAGGCCACTTGCCACATATTGGAAGTAACTTCATGGTTAAGTTAATAGTGTAGGCAAACACTTAAATTTTCTTTCTCACACTTGTGCTTAGATCTAAATGTTATAAATCATATAAAGATAAGTGTGGTTCTCTTCTTCTTCTTCTTGGCAAGTTGTTCTTGCCCTTAGATTTTGTTTCTTAACTTTGCAAGCTACATTGTGGTGCTTAAAGTAATTGCTCTCACATAGCATATATGTGTTAATGCCTTTTCATTTATAACTCACGCAACACCTTTTCAAGCTGAAGTGAGTTTCGGCCAAGTCACTAAATCAAATTTTAAAAGTGTCATAAAATCACTAAAACACTCTAAAATACACCTAAAAGTCTACCTAATTCATATATTAACTTAATAGACTTAATAGGGTACCTTAGACCACCATCTTCACCATCTAAAACGGGGATTGAGGGGCAACGGAAGGTGATTAGGCCGGGGACGGTCTCGTAGCGTAGAGCGTCCTTTCTGTGAGAACTCAATCTTTCGAGCTGACCTGCGAAGCTAGGGTAGGCCTTGTTGCCATACTTCTTAAGAATCCAGCAGTCATTTGGCAATAGGAGGAGGAGGCTTTGGTGAAATAATTTGTAAGGGTAACTAAAATCTTTCAACCTTAAGAAACCCTTAACTTATTAAACAATTAAACCTTGGCCTTGATTATTTAAATACTTTGTGGGTTTAATAAATAAGAGTGGGTCATCTTCTAATACTTGTGCTTAAAACTCCCAAATCTTATTTGTTGATGTGTTGATGATGATGATGTATTGATGTTGATCTCATGAATGTGATGTGATGCTTTGATCTCCTTGTATCCTGCACACAAATAATTAAACGTGGCTAGCTTGCTTTTTGTACTCTAGCATTCTTTACTTGTAAATCTTGCATTTAATATTTGATTCAATTATTCTTTTGTATATCTTGTAATCATATTTGTAACGAATCATCCTTTAACTTTAGTTGACCCCTTGCCCAATCTTAGGCACTAGTCTTAGTTGCCCTAGGAAAAGGCTTGCTTAACATACTAACCTTGCATCTTGCATTGTTGCCTTAGCATCTTAGGTTAGAATCCCCCCAAACTTTAACAAACTAAAATCAACTCCTAGAATTTAACTCTAAAACTTAACTAAAACGTAGGGACTACCCCCCTTGGCTTCCCTAGGAGTGAGCCTAGACGAAAGAGGTTCCGATCAAAGTGACAGTGTGGGCTGTGAACCTAGGCATTGTGCCTCCAAGGACACACTAAGTGAGTCGGACTTAGCTCATGTGTGCAAGTGTGTATTAGGACGGCAACAGGTATGTGTGGCCCTGAATGGATTTTCGAAATCATGGGATGTGCTCGTGCGTGGAGTTGTAGCTCGGGAGAAACTCCTTGATTGGCAACGATTATGGGATGATTTTGTGCAGGAGGAGATCAAACTTGGTCAGTCTAGCGGATCTTCATCTTCACCATAGATTGTGGATGAAGAAGGCTTGGCTCTTGCGAGCAAAGGCAAGGGCAAGCAAAAGAAAAGGAAAGGTGGAAAGAATAACATTGACTTTTCAAAAGTAAAATGTTTCCGGTGTCATAAGATGGGACACTTCGCCTCACAGTGTCCAGAGAAAAAGAAGAAGAACCAACCGCAGATGGCAGCTTCAACATCAATGGATGAGTTTTCCAAAATCTTCGAGGAGGATTTCTGATTCATAGTTTGTATGTCTAGCGCAGCAGTCTCAGACATGTGGTTTGTGGACAGCGGAGCATCTTGTCACTAGGCTACAAGAGGGAGGCATGAATCTGGTTATAGAGCTCGGAGATGACAAGCGCTACAAAGCGCAAGGGGTTGGTACAGTTTTGTTTCAGAGGGAGTTGGGTAAACCACTCTGGTTTGCTAACATACTATATGTTCCGAGGTTGAAAAAGAACCTCATCTCGGTCTCTACTCTTGAGGAGAAAGGGTATGAGGTCAGCTTCCGTAAGGGAAGGGTGTTCGTCAGGCCAACAGGGTCAAGTGAGAAGATGGACAGGATGATTGGGGTTCGAGAAGAGAAGGTGTATCGGCTTCAGTTTCAGCCAAGGAGAGCATTAGTCAGTACAACCACAGACATGGGAGAGTTGTGGCACAGGAGGATGGCGCACATACACTTTGGTGCGTTGGGGCACTTAAGACAGGCAGTCACAAGGTTGCCTAAGTTCACAGCAGAGAGGCATGACCCTTGCAAGGGTTGTGCAATGGGCAAGTATGCCCGAAGACCATTTCCATCGAGTGAGCACAGGTCCAAGGGAGTATTGGACTTGATACATTCTGACGTATGTGGTCCGATGAGTGTGGAGTCAGTGACTGGCTTCAAATACTTTGTTCTATTCATTGATGACTACTCCAGGAAAACCTGGATATACTTCCTGAGGGCTAAGGATGAAGTCTTCAACAAATTTCAAGAGTTCAGAGCTCTGGTTGAGAACCAGACTGGCAAGAAGATTCGGGTGTTGAGATCTAACAACGGGGGTGAGTACACCTCCAAGGAGTTTCTGGATTATTGTGCAGCAGCAGGGATCAAGAAGGAACTCACCGTTCCTTACAATCCTCAACAGAATAGAGTGGCCGAGAGAAAGAACAGGACCATAGTGGGAGCAGCACGAGTGATGATACATGATCAGGGTTTGCCATTGTTTTTATGGGCAGAGGCTAGTCGCACAGTTGTTTATATTCAGAACAAGAGTCCCCACACAATTTTGAGGAAGTTGACACCTGAGGAGGTATTTACAGGTACCAAACCAGATGTAAGTCATCTTCGCATCTGGGGCAACGTATGTTACTATCATGTCCCTTCGGAGAAGAGGACAAAGCTGGAACCTACTATAGATAAGGGGTTGCTTGTTGGATATAGTGAGGCTTTCAAAGCCTACAAGATCTTTGTGTCAGCACGCAAGAAGATCGTAGTGTGTAGGGATGTACAGTTCGAGGAGTGTGCATTGACGAGGTCTAGAGACTTATAGGCACAGGACTAGCAGGGACAAGATTCGAGAGTCAAGCCTGAGGAGGCACAAAGTCAGAGCACTGGATCGCAAAGTCAAACACAGGGTACTACTACAAGTACAGGTACAAGTGTTGAGAGAGAGACAGTTGGACAAGATCATCAAGAGCGAGATGATGAGGAGCAGCATGATGCAGTTCCACAGGAGCAGAACACTAGGCCACAGCCTAAGTGGTATAAGTCCACAGTCAGTGATTCCAGGTTGGCAGGACTTCCAGAGAAAGATTTAAGACGAAGTAAACCACTATAGAGACTTGGGTACATGGCATTAATGACACAGCTCATTGATGCAGAGCCTTCCACTTATGAGCAAGTTGCACAGCATGGAGTGTGGTAAGAGGCCATGATGGAGGAATATGCCTCCATTATGAAGAATGATGTATGGGAGGTGGTGCCCAGGTCAGAAGGCAAGAAGTTGGTTGGATCCAAGTGGATCTACAAGGTCAAACATGCAGCAGATGGAAGCATGGACAAGTACAAATCTCGCTTCGTGGCCAGGGGGTTTTCACAGCGAGAGGGAATTGACTATGAGGAGACTTTCACCACAGTGGCCAAGTATTCCTCGATCCAAGCAGTCATATGATTGGCAACAAAAAAGGGCTGGCGCGTTCACCAGATGGACGTGAAGATTGCTTTCCTTAACGAAGTTGTTGAGGAAGAGGTATATGTTGAGCAGCCAGAGGGATTTGAGGTAGGTCACAAAGAGACGCATGTGTGTAGACTAAGGAGAGCCTTGTATGGGCTCAAGCAGGCACCTCGGGCATGGTACTTGAGGATAGAGAGCTACTTGAGGGAGATGGGTTTCCAGCGGAGCGAGGCTGGTCCAAACTTGTATTTTCTTGTAGGGGGAGGTGCCTCTCATACTGGTGTTATATGTAGATGACCTATTTCTGACAGGGGATGAGCAGCTGATAGTAGATTGCAAGGTCAACCTTGTAGCTGAGTTTGAGATGAAAGACCTTGGGTTGATGCATTACTTCCTTGGTCTGGAGGTCTGGCAGCAGGATGAGCGCTTCTTCTTGGGACAGGGAAAGTATACAGTGGAGATCTTGCATAGGTTCAGGATGACAGATGGTAGTCCCATGTCCACGCCTCTAGTCATAAATTGGAGGAAGATTGATGCATCAGATTCAAAGACAGTAGACCCTGTTGACCGCCTCTCCAACATAGGTGGTCAACTCCATGTGTCATGAAGAGATTTATCATCAGATGCAAATTTGTTGAAGACTTTTGGTTCTACAGGGCATTGTTTGGCCCCAGCACTTCTTTTTGTAACTGGAATTTCCGCACCACTACATGGGTTAATAATGTAATAGGTCTGCATGAGTCATGTCTAGGTCTATTACCTTGGGATCACTAGGAGAGTTCCTTTCATCGAGGGTTTTTTATCCTCAGGTTATCAATTGGGCTTTTCAGCCTTATTGATTTCCCTTGAGTTTTTCCCTCACACTTGCAATAATTCCTCCAAAGTGGTGAACAGCTTTCCAGTGCTTCTGGTAACTATTGTAGGGAATCATTGTAAATGACCATGCAAGACATCTAAGAAAATTCCGCAGAGTTCCATCGAGTCTAGAGTAGTTTTTTTAATTAATTAAATTTCCCTAAGTTTGGAGGTTTAATTATTCAATTAATTAATTATTTTTGAGCAAAAATTGTAAAAACTAGGTCCTTGGACTTTTGATAGGGGTATTTGTGCTCAAAAGAAATGGAATAGCACCCCCCACATCCATGGACCAAATTTTAGCTCGGTCGGACAACTTCTGCTATGGGTTTGTCCACCTAGAGTGTCATTCGGTCAAAAACAACAATTTTAATTGCTAAGGTCCAAACATAGCAAAAATGTAAAAAATGTAATAATGAGTTAAAAGGATGTTAAATGGTGAAATAGAGTTAGAGAGAGGTTTCCCAAGACATTCCTACCCAACCCAACCTTTTCCCAACCTTTTGTAAACCTTACCCCCTCACATCACTCAAACATTTACGCCCCCTAGGGGGATTGACATCTTCCCTTGGTGAGGCAACGTTATAACTTGGTGTTTTGTGTGTGGGGGTCCCTCTCCCATGTGATTTGTCTCCCTTTACCCCTCACGTCTCACCTTTGTGTGATCCCAACACCCTTCCCTCAGTCACTCCACTCTAATCCTTTCCTCATCCCCAAAAGTTACGCCCCCCTTCTAGAAGATCTTCTAGAAAAATCGTTTTTATTTTAATTGGGGCCTCTTCATCTCCCTTGGCACGTATCCCTAGCCTCCCAATTGCCTTTGTGTGATCCCAACACCTTCCACACTCTTCTACACACTAGATCTAAGATCTAAACCCTAGGTGGTGCGCCCTAGCCTTAGGATCCCTTCTTTTGCTTGGTGGTGGACACTTAGCATTGATCCAAAAAGAGGTAGGTTTGTCTCTCCAAGTATAAATAGATCTCTTTCCTCACTTCCAACTCCCCATATCTTGAGCTATTATTATGCTACTTGATTTCTCTCTCTCTCTCTCTCTCTCTTGTTCCATCATTTCCATTCTTTGGCTCTTAGGGTTTTGGAGTAAGTTTTCTCCAAGATCCATTTCTTGAGTAATAAAGAGAAGTTTTGGAGGATAATTGGAAGAGCTATGCATGTTCTTGTTCTTGCCACATATATGAGGTAAATTTGTATTGATTTGGTTGGTGATTGCACACATTGGATCTTAGCTAAAATGTTACTTGGGTAGATCTATCAATGCATGTTCTTGTAGATCTATATATGTTGATTTGCTAGATAGGATTGAAATGTCATCTTGTTAATATATTCAATATATTATCTCTTGTATGCACATCACCTCTCAAGTTTTGCAGGTTTAGCTTCAAGGGTTTCATTAGGGATGCCTCAAGGAAGAGTCTTCCTTTGAAACACATATAAACTCCATATTTATCAACCTTTACTCTTCTACTTATTGCTGTTCACTTCATACATATTTCAGCGAGTTTAACTTAGTGAGATTGGTCATTTAAATCAAATTTTTATCAAAAAAATCTCAAGAAAAATTTTTGCCCTAAAAGGAAAAAGTTTTTCTTCACTTGTATTGTTGTGTGTAGTATTTATTTCCAGCAAGGATACCTTGCTGGTTTTTGCAGGTTCAGATCTGGTTGAGAGGGGTTTAGCTACCCAAAGACATCCACGCAACATTCAAAGACCCTCCAAAAAGTTGGTAGCTATTTCTCAACCTTCCCTTTCAATTTCTAGGCTTTCTTGTTCATAGATCTAAGTGTTTTCTTGTTGATTTAGTGGCTCGCTTGAGAGGAGGAGTGGTATGGCCTCCTCCCACGTGTGAGCCTTGGGGTAGCTTGAGTTTGGTGTAGATCTTACTTTTTTTGTTTTTTGGCACTTCTTGAGCTAGGACGTGGGGTTTGGTAGATGAAAGGCATCTCCCAAACCTAGGACATGGGGGTAGGGTTTTGTTTGCTTGGTTTGCTTATTTCTTTCCTTAGTTTACATATCTTGCTTGCTTGTCTCTCTCCTTTTCTCAAGTTATTTCTAAGATTAAGCAAGTCTAATAATTGCTTACCTATTGGGAGAGGAATACCCCAAGTGGTAAGGCTAGGGTTTAATATGAGTTGTTGATCTTTTATGCTTAATGGTTTAAAATATTCTAGATCTAGATCTCACACACTTTAATCCCTAGTTTAAGCCTATTGGGCATAATCAACCTAACTAGATTTACTTGCATGCTTAAGCTACTTAAAGATTGATATTTCTTTTACATGCTTAAATCTAACACTTTAAATGTTTAATGTTTCATAGTTAAGTGAATGGTTTTCTCTTTCAAGCTATAATCTTTTAAGGCCATTTGCCAACACACTTGAAGTAATTCTTATGGTTAAGTTGATAGTGTAGGCAAGCACTTAAATCTTCTTTCTCACACTTAATGCTTGGATCTTAATGCTTTAAATCAACATAAGATAAGTGTGTTCATCTTTCATTTCTTGTTGGCAAGTTGTTTTTGCCCTTGTGATTTGCTTTCTTTACATGGTAAGCTACATGTTAATGATCTAGTGCATGTGATAACTAAATCTTGTTTCAACCATCATATTTATTTGTTTTTCATGTGTGCATGCTCCTAATTTCATAAGCTTAATTAAGCAACACACATTTAAGCTCAAGTGAGTTTCGGCCATAGCATTAAATCACACTTTAAAGGCATCATAAAATCACTAAAACACTCTAAAATACACCTAAAAGTCTACCTAATTGATATACTAACTTAATAGACTTAATAGGGTACATTAGACCACCATCTTCACCATCTAAAACGGGGATTGAGGAGGGCAACAGAAGGTGATAGGCCGGGGACAGTCTCACGGCACGAAGGAGTGTCCTTTCTGTAAAAACTCAATTCTTTGGGCTGACTGTGACAGCAAGGGTTGGCCTCGTTGCCATACTATCTTGAGAATCCAGCAACCATTTGGCAATAGGAGGAGGAGGCTTTGGTGAAACACTTAATAAAGGTAACTAAAACTTTGTAATCTTAAGAAACCTTTAATAATCCGACCTTGGGCTTAATCATCTAAATACTTTGTGGGTTTAGAGTACATGGCTACTAGCTTGGCAGCATGTGAGGCACTGTGGCTTAGGAAGCTACTCTTGGGATTGTTCAGGCAGGAGCTCGAAGCTACTGTGAATCATTGTGACAATCAGAGTTGCATCAAGCTCTCTAAGAATTCAGTGTTTCATGATCGTAGCAAGCACATCGATATCAGGTATCATTTCATCTGGGATTGTGTACAGAGAAGAGTCGTGAGGCTTGATTACATACAGACTGATGAGCAGATGGCAAATATTTTCACCAAGGCACTGAACAGACAGAAGTTTGAAAAGTTCAAAGATCAGATGGGGTTGAGACAGAATCCCTTCCTCGCTAAGAGGGAGTGTTGAGATTGGATAGCAAGGAAGGTATTCACCATGCATGGCATCCTAGTATGGAGGAGGACAATGAAACTTATCCAAGTTGATGGGTTAATCTTTTTCTTAAAATTGTACTTAGGAAAAAGTACATTAAATGGGTTATATTTTAATGTTGACTTAATGAGTACTTTTTATAAAGTTAAAGTGAGAAATAATTTAAGTTGTGGTCTTTTAATCTTGACCATTGATCTCATAAGGTGTGTGAGGATCAATCTTGGCCCTCCATCCTTTTGGAAATAGGATTTCTCACTTGCTCATTGAGTAAAAAGGAGATCAACTTGGAGAGGGGTGCATTATGAACAAGAGAGAGGCAATTTTCTAAAGAGAGAAAGAGGAGAATTGCTTGAGGATTTGGAGAGAGAGTTTGCAGGGAGACAGAGGAGGCTTCTACACTGAGATTGGCACACATCTTCAGCATTGCAGAGGTCTTTTCCTACATATCTGATCAAGAGAAATTGTAGAAGAGGGCCATACATTTGTTGAGGAGGTTTTGTATTTGGCTGGGCTGATTTTATTGTAAGAGATCTCTATATTTCCTGCTCAATAATAATAAAATCCAAATTTGCTGCATTAGTTTTCCCTCCGGGGTTTTTCCAGGGACGAATTGTCCAAAAAATACTTTTGTACATGTGATGTGATTGCTGTTATCTTTTACTGTTAAGTTCCTGGTTATTATTTTCTGCTGTGTATTATTTATTTGTGAAGAAAACCTGGCAGAATCAGTTAACAGAAAAATTAATTGATTTAGTGAACTCAGTTTGAAGAAAATTCACAATTGAGACTGTTCAGAACATGAGATTATGGCCATTATCATTGCAGTGACTTCTAACTAGAAGGGTGAGTAAGGAGAACAAGAGAGGATAAAATGAGTGGTATATAAGGCTATCACAGTAAATGGATGTTAAGAGGAATTGAGGAATTGATTCTTCTTTGAGCCATTATCAAGAGTCTGGAATGATAACATAGGCACAAGCTAATCTCCAAACAGAATTTGCTATTTTACTTGAACATATGCACAGAGAATTAGCAAAGCATACAGTCAACATAGAAGAGTTATCATTATTAGTTGGACCATGCATGTGTATGCATATCTTCAAAGGGCAGAGGAATGTTGAATGATGTGCTGTGATTGCTTTATTTTGGCATAACAGATTTATAATTGTTTGAATGCTGTGCTTTCACACTTAGATATACAGAGTGCAATTGTTTTCCACAGTTTGCCAACGAGCTTGGCATTACAGGTAAGGGAAATCAACCAGTCAAGTCCTAAAACCAGATATGAAGACACAGTTCTCAGTGACACAGTAATTGCAGAGTACAGCTGGTGGTTTTGGTCTTCAAATTTACACCAGGTTTAGAATCCTCACTGAGAACAGAGATCAGAGAGCAGATTTAATTTTCCGCAGAGGATCAGTGTTGGTGAAGCGAGTGGGTTATAAGTCCCTCATTTACAGATCAAAACATGTGCTTCATCATTTCTGAACACTGGCAAGTGGGACAAAGACCATCAGATAAACTACTCTTTGCCAACCTGACCTTGGAGGACAGCCCCTGATAAATAACCAACCACTCAAAAACCTACAGCTTGTGTGACAGTCGAACAAACCACACACTATGCAACCAACGAACCCACATGTCATCCAGGTCAAAGGAAACCCAATGAGCATTGAGGACAGGGGCTAGCCCATGATGCCGGTGTAAAATGGAGTGTAACTTCCAAGAGTCACACTACTCAAGGGGGTGACCAAAGCTCCACTCCTAGTCCCACCTAAAAGGACCAGGGATGGCAATTATCATTTTGGACACATCCTCTTAAGGGATGAGAGATCATGAGACCAACAAGCTCAGAAATAGCAGGTCGGTCAGAGGAAGCAAAGCATGTTGTCAAGCTAAAGTGTGCCAATCCTTCCAGGAACACACCATCGAATCCCAAGATCCTGGAAAAAGAAGATGCCGTTCTTACTCAATCATGGGGCTTGGTTGGGGTTGGTAAAGAGGGGGCGCTGTCATTCCCCCCACCAAGAATCAAACACCCCTAGGGGCAGGTTCACCATTTGTGGGCCGTCTCACCCCATACAAGCATGCCGATTCATGAGGCTGGGGCTAGGTGCAAGTCTTGGGAAAATTTGGCAAAAGAGATACCCCCAATAGTTGCCACTTAGCCCAAGGATATTTATTTAGTTGTGAGACATGCTTCATTGCAAAATATTCCCACATTCAGGAAGGTGCCACTTGCACATGTTGACCAGAACCATCCACATCATTAAAATGCAATTTGCAAACAACATGTTTTGGACAACACATAACTTCACGAAAATGCAAACAGAATCTTATAGTTGAATTATTGCTGCAAAAATGCTTTTCTGAAGAAACCAGTATATTTACTATCAAACAAAATTGATGAAATAATGAAGAAAGGATGTTTTTCATGGTGTAACACAGTTTAGAATTTAGCAGAGATAACACGTTTCTTTTCTCACAGCTTTGCCTCTCTCAGGGTCCAACAAACTTTGACTGGGCTGCAAAATATCAGATCAAATTCTGCCAAAATTACATGTCCAACAGAAGATAATATCATACAGACCCAATAGTACATATCTTCCCTTTTGCATTTATATGTTAATACTAAATAGCAAAATACATCTCAGATCCTTGGCTCATTTAAAAGTTAAAATTATCTATATCCACAAATAAGTGGTGCATTGAATATTGAAGCTAACAAAACAAAAGCAAATGCTTGCCTGAGCATTGTAACTTCGGAGACCAACCACTGGAGTTACAATGCAATCAACGATGTCTCTATCAGGTGCATTTGATGAGGTATTTCTATGAACAAAATGACCAAGTGAGTGGTAAGTCAAAAATGCTGCACGGAGAGGTCCCTCTGGTATCCGATAAATTGGATACCAGGCTACTGAAAACCTGAAAAGGATGACAGGCAAAACAATTCAATTAACTTAACATTAGATAATTTGGAAATGAAAACAGATAAATTCTTCTTTAGATATCATAATAATGCTGATAATTGCTCAGAAATTCTAATGAAGACAGAATAGAAACCCCATAACAAAGACTAGAGAAACTCCAAAGAAATATCACTCCATGCATTATGTTGGGAAGTGTAGTTTAACTCACCATGAAGCTGGATGCAGATCTTGTAGCTTTACTGACTCTAAGATATGTGGGTCACCAAATACTTCAGATCCGGGACCAGTGCCACTCTTGATCAACTCTCTAATTCTGAAGCATATAAACAGTAAGGCTATTAGCAACAGAATTTAACAGAAGTTGACAGAACGGTCAGCCTCTCCAACAAGCTTTAGCTTCTACTGGCAAAAATAATTTGATACAGTATACTTACTTCTCAAGTATTGGTTTACGTTTGTGTGGCAGCTCAGATTCATAGTATTCAAAAAGAATTTCCAGGTTACCATGAGTCAAATCTTCTGGCCATGTGCCGCAAGAATGTTTTCTATCATGGGAAGAAAGATTAGAACTATCCATTCTGCTTGAACGGACTGGTGCACCATTCTCCTTTGCTGCAGAAGGTTTTGGCAGAAGAGCTCTTAGAGTGTCAATATGAAGGTTTCCGTACTGAGGAAGGTGGAAATCTTTAGCACTTCCCATTTCTTCGTTCTTTTCCTGCCATGCAGAGCTCTTTGCACCTTCGGAACATGATTGAGAAGCATCTGAAAAACGGAATAACTGTATCCCTGATAGAGAAGGTACAAAGTAGGCTTGAAATAAATTTTGTTCAATACCAAAACTCTTGGAGCATTGAAAGTCCTCGGCTTTTACTTCCAACCCATAGTTACTAGGTTGTTCAAACCAATTCCAAATGTTCTTAAGTGGAATGTCAGCAATCTCACATCTGCATGCCAAATTAGTAACCCCGTGATTCCTAGAATGCTTACCGCACCTATATATACAAGGGACTGGCTCAATAACAGGAGAGACAGAATAAAGAACTTTCTCAAACTCTGCCAGCGGACTACCAATTGCATGTGCAATAGTTTCTGAAGCTACTTGATACTGATATGAAGATCTGATAGACTTTAAAATGACTTGAGCCTTCTTCTTGAACTCCACATCAGGGGAGGATGCCTCAGAAACACTCTCAGATGAGCATTTGCAAGAGACCCCATTAATGCGATCATTTTCCTCTGCAGTTCTCTGTACCACAATGTTAATATTAGTCATATCAGTTTCTTGTATCGAAGGCATAGATTCCAATTCATCATACAATAAGTGTGATTTTTCATTTTCACTTGACCCCTTGTGGATGCCATTATTGGTTTCCGTATGCATAACACTAGGAGCATCTAACAATTGCAGTTTCCACTGGCCAGAAGAATCACTTACCTTGTGTGTGCCATCCATAACCCTTCTAGTGGGAAACACATTTTCTGGAACTTCTGATCCTACTTTGTCAGAAGTACTAACTCTCGCAATTCCTGCATTTTTTATTGCAACAGAAATGTTCTGTTCTGAAACATACTGTGAGGTGCAATGCTGTTCAATACTATTTTCATCAAATACTCTCGTCTCTGAATTCTCAGTTTTGCTTGCTTTCTGAAATCTGGACTCCAAAGATCTCTCATCAAGTAGACATTTAACTTCTGAAATATTCACAGTGGATGCCATTTCATTGTCCTGATCCTTGGTACGCAACACCTGTTGATCTCCAGAATCTGATGTGCTTGACAAGGAAGGCCTCTGGCTTAATGTGCCTTGAATTGATGAGGTAGATCTTCTGGAAGAAAAGTCCTCTCTAGATAAATGCAATAAGTCTGAATGTCTATGCGGTGTGGAAGGAGCAGAGCTTGATCTGCATTTGTCACCTTGATTAGCATCAGGTATTTTGGCTTTTCGATGTGAAATGTACTGAAGATTGCTGCCACCATAAAGGAAGCTTTTGGGATGGTCAGTTTTCTGTGAGACATTTAACACTCCCTCCTGAAACAATTGAATGGATTCATGTAAGTGAGAGTGTCCTACTTTGATTGCCTGAAATAACTTCCCAGTTTCTGTAGCATTTTTATGCGAATTTCCCACAGTATGCCTTTCTCTTGTTTGTACTGAAATATCATCTGTCCTTACTTGATTATAGGAAGCTATGTGACCCTGGTAATTGGGGTGTTTTAGATAAGTCTTGGACTCCCTTATCCTCTGCTCCCTGTGGTTAGACTCACAACTACTATTTTCCTGTGAACGTGTCTCCGATGATGCTACTAATGTATTATTTTCTGCAAAAGCAGAATTGGCCACCAATAATGCATTCTGTGAAGCCAAAGATAATGGTACCTGTATATGGTTACTGGCTTCTGGCTCATGTATATGATCAGCACCAGTGTTCTTTTCTATCTTTTGCCAAATGGAATGGTTGTTTTCCTTTCCAGACCTACTTTGTGTATTTACAATACCAGAGCTATTGGTGCCGGAAGTTGAGGAGCTTCCCAACCTAAAGGTATTTCTAGCTGCTTTCTTGCCTCCAGCAACTTGCACTTTCTTATTGTGTGAGTCACCTTCTATATCTGCATTTCCCCCAACTTGAGTGCTATGTTTATTTCTTTCATAGTTGTCTACAGATATTATGTCACATTGAAAAGTGGTCTTACCACTTGTATTGTCTACGTTTCTGCTGGTTGAACCTGTTCCATAGCCAACACTATCTAAATCTGACACTCCTTTATCCTCAGAGACTGTTCCAAGTTTACAGTCACTAGCAACATCAACAGTGCCCTTAGTATTTATACTGCCTGAGCCAATTTGATATCCAACAGGAGAATTCTTTATTTCCCTGGATTGCTCCAAGGTTGCTTGGCCATCATTAGTGCTTAACAGATCATTACAATGCATAACTAGATTACAGCTAGAAATAGATGTGTGGATACTACTAGTCTCAATTGCTTCAATAGATTCTATTGTGTGACTACTATTTTTATCACCATTCCCAAGTAGTTGATGAATAGGTCCACCAATCAAATCAATTGGGGTGACATTTTGTGCTGAAATCTCATCTGAACTATCCAGACTACTATAGTTATGCTTTTCTGGTTTCAAAGTTTCAGAGCCGCTGTTTTCTCTGGGCAGTAGGGCAGAATTTTGGTTAGACAAGTCAATAATACATGAACAATGAGTGTCTGTAGTTTCACCTTTTGGAGTGGCGTGGAACTCTCGATCATTAGCATTCTCAGTGATAATTCTAAAGGGTTTTGTCTCACCAAACTTTACATCATTTTGATTTCTATAATTCTCCTTGGAAGTATCAAACAGCACTACATCTTGCAATGACTCACAAATAGAGATTTGTTCACTCACATGGACCCTAGTGTCATTGACATTAGATGAGAGCATAGATTTTTGTGCAGTGTCTTCAGGAGGAAGGGCTGAAGTATCACTGACAATATTTTTCAAATTGCGTTTGCCCTTTTTCCTCTTCTTTTTTTTGGATGGTCTCTTTAAATCATTTGATTTTGAAGGATCTGCATATTGCTTGACTGAACTACTTGCATTTGAATTATCTGTTTGAAAAGAGCCTGAGGAGAGTTTTGGGGCTGAGTTAGAAGCTTGAGAATCCAAAATACCACCACACCTAGTTTTTGTCAACTTAGAACTAAGCAAGCCCTTTTGCTTTGCACGTTCTGGAGTCTTAGGCCTAAATAGATGGTTCGCTGTGGTGGATTTTAGCAAATGCTCTGAGTGGAGGTGTTGAGCTCGGTTTGCCTCTTTTCTGTTTTTCCTCTGCGTTCTTGTCGACGAAACTGGAGCCAAGGTCTTTCTCTCATTGAAGACATTTACTGGATGAATCAATGTCTGCAGCCTTTCCCATTGTACATCCAGAGTAATGACAGGAAGAACAATGCACCTGAATACATAAAAAATAACACAATTAAAATCCCAACACTATTGCTATTTTTAGTCTGAACCAAACACAATATAAGACAGCATCCGCTACATTGAATAACTCACCTCAGTTGATGATTCTTAATGACAGCTGTCAGCTCCTGGTCCTGGATAGCAGGTAAAACTTTATATTTTAAATGAAAAGCCCTGGGGAATATAAAAACCAGCATTCTCTGTCAATTATAACACTTCAGTATCTCAGAAGCCTTCTTGAGAAATTCTCACCTTTGAGCCAGGTATATAATAATCTTGACCTGAGCCCTGTTTCAACAGTGTGGAGGTTCTGTCAACCTCAAGCAAAGACTCGGCAGAACTTCCATCCGCTGCTTTGTCAATACAGACTTTGGTTTTACCAAGGCTGTGACGCATCTTCTGTCCTTGTCTATACAGTGCCTGCTCAGATGGCATTTTGAGAAATGAATAAAGTTTAAACCATCTGATAGCATCTCAAGCAAATAACTAAACCACCATCAAGATTGCAATCCAGCCATAAAAGTATCAGCATCTGCTCTTACAGTTTGTTCAAGCATTGACTTATGTGCTACAACATGTCTTCCATTTAAATTGTAAGAGAAATGTAGGGGTTGACTGCTTTTACTGAAGCGGCCGTGAAGATTGACCTCAAAATCCATGAGTTGAAAATCTTTATCTACCTACAAAGAGTATGAATCCTCTTGAAATCCATTAACACCAAAAGTAAAGAAGAAACTATATGAAATATCAAAAAAAATAGGGCAGATGGGTTCCTGAGAATTTTCACCTGAATGCATAGGCTGCTGGCTTCCTTGCAGTGCTGAGTTGTTCCCTGACAGTTTTGAGAATGTAAAGCAAGGATCCACTTATCAAATGACAAGTAGTATACACTGCATGGAACTGCAAAAGGAAAAATGCCTTGCTCCATAAGAACGTGTTAACTCCAACAATCTATTGAATTTACACTCCAACCTTATATCTACAGAAGAAACATATAATCTATGGAATTTTCTCCCTCTTTATATTATTTCAAATATAATTCGCAAAAAACCTTTCCACATATCCAAGTGTTCAGGCAAAAACCACACAGAACATTGCATGCTTGCCACAAGGGGAAATCATCAGACAAAAAGAAACCTAGAAGAGATATACATGCAGTCAACTTACTTCCAAGATTGCGGAACTCCTCTGCAGCTTTGCTCTTAAGATCAGATGGTAATTTGTCACTCTCAGTTAAAACCTGCAAAAGTTTAAAGAAAGTGAGGAAAGGTGAAATCTTTGGCCAGTGTCCATAATTCTGACTTGGACCTCATAGAGCATCCCACAGAAATGCATCACTCCACAATAATGCTTTGCTTAAACGCCGAAACCCATCAAAACCTAAGACCTCCCTAGCTCTAACAAAGAGATTAACATTAAGAACATGAAAAATGCATGCCTTGTATGGATTCACCAGCTAAATAGTTGTATAAAAAACTACAAAATGAAGATGTCAAATACAATAAATGAAAAAAATAAAATAGAAAGTGCTCTTAAAAGATTGGGAAACATAAAAATTAAAATAATAGTAAGCAAATGTCAAACTAAGAGAAATACAAAATAATAGTAAGCACTTTTCAAACTGAGTAATATTCTGGTATTGAATACTTGCAGTAAGACTGCATTGTTTAAATGATAGGCTAGGGAAGTCTTGTAGCCCTTAAAGTTTTGATTTGGGGCTTGACTTCGTATAGGAAACATTTCAGTATAGAAACCATATGTAAACTCTTCAGAAACTTCTGGCAAATATTCCATAGAAGTGTCCTGTATGGAAACGTCTACAAAACATTTCCTACACATCTCTGGGCAGATTTAAGTATGGGAATTCCAGTTCCAAACCATAAACGAATTATTATTCATTCTTTTAGTTATGCATGCATTGGCTCAATGACTTAGAAACAAGGAAGGGAAATAATTTATAAAACAATAAAGAAAAAGAGCAGTTAAAAAAATATGAAAATTTCAAAGTTACTTCACATACATTTATATACACACTTTGTCTGTTAAAGTAAATATTAGATTATAAAGGTCACTTGGACTTTAGGTTATTTTATGCTTTTATGCTTTATTTCACTTTAGTGTGCTTTTTGGCCTATCCCACATTCATAAAGTGGATTGACTCAACTAGCTTGTAACTCTTTATAGGAAAGCTTTTGGTTTCTCATTATCAATGCAATCTTGGTTCTCTTTATGTGTTCGTGTTCTCATTATATGGTATTAGAGCCCAGCATTTTAGAAGCCGTATCAAGAGTCTCAAGCCTTTGAAAGACAAGGTTTCCACTCTTGCGACTTCAACAGTGTCAAAGCCATATCAAGGGTCTCAGGCCTTTGAAAGACAAGGTTTCCACTCTTGCGATTTCAAGAGTTTGGGTGCCACAAAGTCTGTGCAAACATGAAGACCTAGAGACTCATGCTGGCAAAGATGGATCGAAAGATCACTAGCATGACACATCAAAGAGCCAAAAGGGTTTGGGGTCATTCAAAGCCAGGATCAGTTCAAACTTCAAAGGATTTTGGAGTAGATTCAATCTCTTCTTGCCTGTATTGATGCTCAGAATTGTAAATCTGGAAGAATCGGTTGTCAATTTATTGATTTTCAGCAGATCCAAGTAGAAACCAATTGATTTGGAGCTGTTTGAGAGCATATCTGTCAAGATCTGTGTGTTTTTCAGCTGTTTGAGAGCATATCTGTCAAGATCTGTGTGTTTTTCAGCTGTTTGAGAGTAGATCTGCATATTTTTTGGGCAGATTTATTAGAAATCTGCGCGTTTTTCAGTGGTAAGTAGCTGCTACAACAGTTTAGAGCCAGTATCCAGATGTTCTTACTCCAATATTGCAGATTAAGGGAGGGAAGAACAGGGAATGATACCCGGCCACAAGTTGCGGGTATAGACTAGGACAAGTTTGATGAGCGAGACAGAGAAGCAGTAATGTCGCTTAAGTTGTCTATGACAGATGAAATGCTTCCTAAGGTCCAGACAGGGAAGACTTTAGTAGATATTTGGAAGCATTGGAAAGAGTTGTATGAGACTTTGGGCAAGAGAAAAGCCTTCTTCCTGAATAATATATTGTTTTCAATCACAATGGATGAGAATACATCATTACTGGAGCATTTACACAAGATCAAGGATATCGTAGAAAAGTTGTTTGCCATTGGTCAAAATGGAAGAGGAGGACATGGTGGTAATCACAGTGCAAAGCTTACCATATGCTTATGAGCACTTTATTGAGACCCTAAACATCACCACTATGAATGTTGACCTGAAGTTTGATGAGCTATGTAATACACTCTTACAGTATGACAGATGGAAGAAACAATTCGATAGCAGCAATGAGACAAAGGGTTCAGAACAGGCCTTTGTAGCCAATGTCAAGGGAAAAGGAAAACGGGCAAAGATGAAAGGTCAAGGCAGTGGTGAAGATGCAACCAACAGCCTGAAAACCATCACCTGTCACTACTATGACAGGGTGGGCCATATAAAAAAGCATTGCAAAAAGAGGTTGGCTAATCAAAAAACCAACTAGGGAGGGCCTCAACAGAAGGCTCATGTTGCAAAGCATATAGAGGAGAAGGAGTCAGCCTTTGCATTCATGACCAAGAAGCAAGCGGATCAGCTCGGGTCATCTACCTACTACATTGACTCAGGTGCATCACGACACTGCACCAACAAGAAGAACTTTCTCACGGAGTACACTGCATGTTCCTCGAAGGATTCAGTGATCTTCAATGGTGGGGCAGAGTACACAGTAGTTGGAAAAGGGACTATGCAAATTTCCTCTAGAAAAAAAACAGTGATTTTTATAAATGTGTATTATGTGTCAGGCATGGAGACTAATCTACTTTCAATGAGTCAAATCATGAGGCACTCCCCCCATCTAGATGTTAACTTCAGCAATCGCAAATGCTATATAGTGTGAATTTTCTCAAAACCCAGTACACTATAAACCAATTAATTTACTTTTAACTGATTATTCACGGTTTTCTTCACAATAAAATAAATACACAGCAGAAAATAAATGTCCGGGAACTGAAAGTAAAGTAGACAGCAATCACATCACAAGTACACACTTATTTTTGGACAAAAGTCCCCGGAAAACCCCAAGGTGGGAAAACCGGTGCAGCAGATCTGAGATTTTATTATTATTCAGCAAGGAAATATAGAGTTCTCTTACAGTACAAATCAGCCCAGCCAAATACCAAGCAAAATGCTTAGACAAACTCTTCACCAACACTTGTACGGCCCCTCTCTGCAAATCCCTGAACCAAAACGTGCCTGATGAGACCCCTACGTAAGCATCTGCGCAATATCGTACGGCTGTCTGCGTGGGTGTTGCGTCAGTTGGTACGGCAGCCCTCAGATCTGAGATAAAGTCCTCTGCAAATGCTGAAGATGTGTGTGCCAATCTGCTTGATGAGTCCTCTGTCTCCCTACAAACCCTCACACTCGAATCTGCAATCAATCTCTCTATAGATCGATCTCTCCTTCTCCTTGTGCGCCCTCTTAGCCCAGCCAATCTCTTTATTCTTCATTGAGCAAGTGAAACCCTAATCTCCAAAAGGATTGAAGGCTGAGATCAACCCTCACCCTCATGGTGAGATCAATGGTCAAGATTGTTAAATTTATAAGCAGCTGCAAGAGCCATTCTCCTGGAGGATGGCTAAGACCCTAGACGAGATC
>SNQJ01S0006764.1:166527-202335 GCA_010110895.2 Picea sitchensis | reverse complement strand
CAGTGCCATGGCAAAAGACCCTTGTTAGGGCCCCCAGTATACGACTGGGGTTCTTGGTCTAGAACCAAGCAGTAAAGACCCCTGAGAGGGCCCCCAATATATGACTGGGGTTCTTGGTCTAGGACCAAGCAGTTAAAGCCCCTAGATAAGCCTAGGGCCCCTGGAAATGTCAGGGTACCCATGCATATGGCATGGGTTGATCCTTGGTCTTTGACCTTGGTGGATAAGACCCCAGAAAAAGTTTTGGGGCTACTTGATCCTCGATCAAGTATCTTGTTGGTGCATGACCTTCCTTGAAGAAGGACATGACCACATGAGGGATAAGTCCCATATGCAATGATGATAAAGTAATAAGTTCACCATGTTAAATGAAGGAATGAGTATTGCCACCTTGCTGACCCTACCTTACCTTTACTTGTGTTGGTTTGGGGTTTTTATGTTTTAAGGGTACATTAGATTTAAATTATATCATGTTTAAATTACCTAATTTAAACATGATATTTTAATATTATCTTTAATCTAACTTTGCCCTAAACCAAAGTATAAAATAGAACCTCCCCTCTCACATCACTCACCTTGTATCACTTGTTGCTAAGTGTGTTCGGACCTCTCCTAGCTACGGCTCCTCCCTGCTGTTGAAGTTGCGGCCCCCTTTTGTTGTGAGTAAAGTTCTTGCTGCGGCCTCTTCTAATCTTCCTGTTGCAGACCGGTGTGGTGTAGCTGCGGCTTCTTTTGAGTGCTGGTTGTGGGTTGCTGTCCCTCTCCTTACAACTGTGGTAAACCTATATGGTGTGCCGCTCCTTTCCTGTCTGCAGTGGCTGAGTTCTAGGGTGCGGCTCCTTTCCCTCCTGCTGTGGCTGAGTTCTAAGGGTGCGGCCCCTCTTCTGCTCTGTTGTGTAAAGCCTCTAGGGTGCGGCCCCTTCTTGCTGTGGTGTATGTGTAGGGTGCTACCTTTTACACTGTTGTGTGGGGTACTGTTGTGGCTCGGCCTCTCTTTCTTATCTGTTGTGAGGTATATGAGGTACGGCCCCCCCTTTGGTCAGTTTTCTTTTGAGCTGTGGTTTCTCCTTACTACTGAGATGAACCTGTAGGGTGCAGTCCCTTCTACTACTGTGGAGTTTTTCTTCTTAAGCCACAAGAGTGAGGGTTTATCCACTGTCTTCTCCCTGTGTGGGGTTTGGAATCTGGATGATTTGAGCATTTTCAGTTTGAGGGTTTGACTGTTTGAAGTCCTTCTGGTTCTGTTTCCTTGGTGGCAAGAAAGATCCTTCACCTATTGGTAAGAGATCCAACCTATAAGGTGGATCTATGAACTGAACCTTTGTCTGAGCATACTAAAATGGTTCTACATCTCCTGTGGTTACTATGTTGTCTTCAGAGGTAAGGTTGTTGTACCAGGTAAGCTACTTACTAATCATTTTCAGATCTGGATCTTATTTTGACTTCAGCACTGTTAGATCTATTTAGATTTGTGTATCAAATGTTAGATCTGAAGCTACATTTATCTCTATAATTGTTTACTGTTTATGATCAGATCTRAGCAATGTTTTGTACAGCTTTATAGATCYRTATYTCTGTTTATCTTATTCTGATCWGTTCACTGTCAAWTTAGTAGAGTTCTTGTTTATTAGATCTGAGTTTTGTTTCTGATCTTCAGATCTAATTTTTACTAAGTTTATTGYTGTCTCTCTTAGATCTAAATACTAGTTAAAGTGTTCTAAGTTTGTTGATCTATAGATCTAGTTGTTTCTTTCACTGAAAATAAAAAGATACTATTGTTCTGCATCTTTACCCTAATTCTAACAAAGATTAAAAGACCACATTTAAATTATTTTTCACTTTAACTTTAGAAAAAGTACTCAATAAAGTCAACTGAAGATTATAACATATCAACAGTTCTTTTCCTAAGTTAGACTCAGGAAAATATTTAATTAATTGACTTAGCCTAAGTTTCGTTGTCCTCCATCCTCGTTGTAATGATGATGGAAGACCTTCCTTGCTACAATCTCAACATATAGTTGACTAGAAGACCAAGAAATCTATTTCTCTTGGTGTGGAGGATCTTGGACTCTTCAAATTGGTTGATATTGGACAGGTGAAGGAGCATGCATTGGAAACCAAGAGCGCATCAGACATCACTACACTTTGGCATTAGTGGTATGGACACCTTAACTTGACCTACTTCTCTTAGTTGACTCAAGTGAATCTGGTAGACGGACTTCCTGATATTTAGCAGCAAGTTCAAGGTGTGTGCGGAGTTTGCGAGGTAGGGAAGCAGCACAGGGCACCATTTGATGAAAGGACAAGCATGGCGAGCAAAGAGAGTCATTCAGCTGGTTCAGGCAGACAATTTTGGACAAATGAAGACGGCATTTGTCACTAGTGTCGAATATTTACTTCTTTTTCTTGATAACTATAGTAGGAAGATGTGGGTGTTTTTTGAAATTGAAATCTAATGGTTTTAATGAGTTTCTTGTTAGTTTTGTAGCTCAGTAGGTGTCTCGGCATGGGCCTAAGTGTCCTAGACATGCTGATGGACACATTAAACTACCCAGATCAACCTTATTTGTCTTATAGCCTAAGTCTAACTTAGAAAGTCCAACAAATTTCGTTTTGGGTGGATTGTGGGGCGCACCACCTTAGAGTTGTGTGGGGTCCAGCTAAGGGGGGCACACCTCCTTGGAGCCTTGGAGGATGAAATGGGAACACAATTCAAGACAAAAAGTTGGCTGCTAGGAAGATAAAGAGAGGGGCTAAGGGTGAGGGACACACACATTCTCATTTTGTGAGAGAGGAAGAGGGGCGCTTGGCTGAGAGAGAGGAAGAGATTCAGCAGCTTGAGAAGGGCGAGTTCTCGGCTAGCATTGAGTAGACAGTGGAGGCCATACCAGGGTCGTACTGTGCAGCAAGGGGAGGCTGAACTTAAGCCAAATTCAGCAGCTTCCAGAGGACCGATTCCAGGACGCCTTGTGAAGAGATAAGGAGGCCAAATCAGGGTTGAATTCACCCAGCAGCAACAGGCCGATTCTGAGCAGGTTGTACAGGCCAGAATCAAGTTGGGTCGTACAGCCAACTGGTGGATTTTTGCTAAGGAAGGGAAGGGTAATCTGCTAAGAAATTTATGTTTTCTAGTTGTTGTAATATTCTCTCAAGAGCCATAATAAAGGGCCCTCTTTGCTAGTTTTCCCCACACTAGGGTTTCCAAGGTATTTTTGGTGTTGTCCATTTATGTGTTTGGTTTTCTGAGTATGCCTCTGTTGTAATTTTCTGGTTTAATAACTCAGTTGTAGGTTTTAGCATAATTTCTAAATTTATAATAGCAAGTATAAATTTCTGGTTAAAATAAATTATTGGCTATAATTTTATGTGTTGAGTTATAGAAATTCAACATGCTATCAGAGCTCAGCCTCTGAGTACATAAGGAGCCAAGTTATTTGCTACGCAGACCAAGGAGTGAATCAACAAGGGGACGTGTGACCGGAAAGTGTGTGGGAGTCAAAGCAGTTAACTCAAATGGCCAGTGCAAGCTTAAGGTTTGAAGATAGGCTGGAAGGGGCCTCAAACTTCAGTCCATGGAGGGCGTGAATGGATTTACTGCTGGAGGAGAATAGATTGTGGGAGTTTGTTGAAGGGAAGGCAGTACTTCCAACTGATCCAGCACAGCGAGCAGCCCATCTCAAGAGGGATGTGAAGACAAGGAGGATAATTGTCGATGGAGTTAAGGACCACATTATTCCTCATCTGTCTGGAAAGAAGACAACTAAGGATATGTGGGAGGCCCTAGTAAACTATACCAGTCTGATAACCAGAGCATGAAGATGTTGCTCAGAGAGAAGTTGAGAAACACAAAGATGGCCAAGGGAGATTCAGTGGTGACATACCTCACAAATTTCACTCAGATCAGAGATGAACCAGCAGTTGTTGGAGAGGTTGTGGACAAGACTGATTTGGTGAGGACAGCCTTGAATGGCCTCACCAAGCAATGGGAAGTGTTTGTTCGAGGAGTGGTGGCTCGGGAGAAACTCTCTGATTGGGAGAGGTTATGGGATGACTTCACCTAGGAGGAGCTGAGAGTTGATGCCACTCAAGCTAGCCACCCAAAGAGTGAAGAGGAGAAGAATTCGCTCTTCGTGTGAAGAAGAGCAGTGGAGGAGGTTCCAGGGACATGAGAAAAGTGAAATGCTTTGCATTTCACAAGAGTAGCCACTATGTCAGCGAATGTCCCAACAAGAAGAAGAAGGAGGCACAGGTAGCAGCAACAACATCTATTGAGATAGATGAGTTTGCAGAGAAATTCGAGGAGGAATTTTCTCTGGTTTCCTTTCTTTTGAGCAGCAGTATCATAGAGTTGGAGGACAGTGGGGCACGGATCGTGGACAGTGGATCATCTCGCCATATGACGGGAATGAGGTCGATGTTCCTTAGTGTTTCGAAGACAGGCTCAGACTTGCATGTGAAATGCGGGGCTAGCACCATGCATGCAATGAAGGGGGTTGGATGTGTCGGATTCCAGCTAGAGTCAGGTGGTTCTCTGGAGGTGGATGAGGTGACGTTTGTTCCAGAGTTGAAGGTTAATTTGCTCTCATTATCAGCTCTGGAGGATATGGGGTATGCAGTCATGTTCGAGGATAGACAGGTGCTCATACGTTCAGAGGGAGAGACCTTGGATGCAGCAATGAGGCTTCGCATCAAGGAGGGTATGATGTACAGGGTGTTGGGACAGCCTATAGTGGGGTCTATTATCGCGCAATTTGTACTTGCCCAAAAGCCAAAGGCAAGTGAACAATAAATTGGCATAACAGGAGGTTGTCCTATCACTGTCACCTAAACAAGACACCTCTTTCTCTTTAGGGTAGAATCCCAGGGGAGACGTCCCCAGTGACCTGGAGGTTTGAGAAGGCTAAGGTAAAAGTATCAGGAAAGTCCCACCCCTCTCACAGGTCACTCTGATCAAAAAGTCCCGAAGGTTTTAATAAGATGAAGCAAAGTAATATTTGAATGTACCTGCCCAGAACAAGACAAGAAGAAAAATGCTATTTGCAAGTACCATATGATGTTAGTGCTTCATAAAACCATAGACTTTGATAAAAAGAACAAGTTGATATAAAAGCTGAAGCAACAAAAGTATTTATAACAGCAATGCATATATATAGCAATAGCTTCAAAATTATGCCTCAAAAAAGCTTCAATAATGACCAAAAATGATAACATAAACTTGGCAAAATGCTAGTATTTGTCAGAAGCAATGAAGGCAATGAAAAATCAGATTTAAAACTTGCTTTTAAGATGATTTTACTGCTGTTATAGATGGCTGTAGCAATCTTTTGCAACAGCGGCAAAGTAGTTAGTAGGTTAGTCTAATTTAAAGTTAGAAATAGTTAGTATAGGTATTAGAGTAGATGGTTTAAGAGTTGTTTCAATCAATCAATCACTTGCAAGGTATGAACTAGTGTCTTTTAGGGTAAATGGAGTCAATATTGCAGCGGCAATTCTTTAGAGGAAAACACAAATGATAATAGGTGAACTAAAGGAAGAGTGAGGATGGTTGAAGTGTTAGTAACCTAAGGCCTCAATCATCCAAAACCCTAGAAGGAAAAGTTGCTAGGAAGCAAGTAACCCTAGGCCCTAGCGGTTTTCCTTATTCTTTAGGTCAAGCTTGAAGTAAAAGTATGAAAGCTTAATGAAACAATAGTACTAGAGTGCTACTAAGGTAGGGCTCTAGTATATCCTTCAAGGGAGGTGTCTTTTAGAAAAATCAAGTACATGAAGAGTTATTAAGAAAAGGACAATAACATGTGCTTTTCTCCTAGGGTTTCACACTAGCAATTTCATAATCTTATAAATGAACAAGTAAATACACCATAACCATTCAAAATAAAGAAGGATTGCAGATTTCTACTTACTTCACCAAGAATAATCAAATTTAGTTCAGCCAATAAGCCTTAAAAGAGGTCGAATTTCAGACCTCACACTTGTGTGAATGAAGATGATGAAAAATATAAGAGATTGTTCCCTTATTTATACAATACAAGTGACCTTTGATTACATTTTAGGTCAAAAAAGGCCGACATGGCCAGTTTACATCAAAAATCCAGTTTTACATCAAATTAACAATAAAAACCTTAATTTTGTCTTTTAGGGATGACGTCATGCCCTTCATATGGTGACGTTAGGCCCCTTSTTGGAACGCTAGGCCTCCAGAGTGAAACGTTAGGCCTCAAAAGGCCTCAAGAGCTACCACACATGCCAACCAAGCCGTCCTCATGGCAACTCACTCCTAAGGGAACCAACTTACTAGGGCACTATGTCATCCCCCCCAGGTATGGACAAGTCAAAGGGCATAATTTCCAAGCAAACGTCATGAAACAAAAGAGAATTCAATGCACATATTCAAATGTTTTGAGAATCAAAGTGACACATACCATGATACCCGGACTCATTACCTCATGGAGCAAGACCCACCGCTACTTTAAAACCAGGTCGATGGGATGTATGTTGTTGTTGTTGATAGATGGGAGGCGTTGAGGAAAATATGGTCCCTCTAGGGCCAAGATCAAGTCATATGGCTCTCGGTACTCCATGTCTAGGACCTATGGACCTCGAGACATAATCTCCTTAGTTATCCCTAGGATAAGGGATAACAAGGTCCAAGGAGATCTTGGATCAGAGATCAGTGTCAGTGGTTGAGTCTTGTGGACGAGAGGCTTCATCCAAGACTGCCAAGTCTATAAGCTGGTATGACATGACATTGATGGATGAGCAGAGCAGGATATCAGATCAGAGTGCAGCAGAGGTAGCAAGAGGGTCTTCCAGTTCAGAAGGAGCAACTACAACAACAGCAGATTTGATGGGGTCAGAGATTGATCCAGGTGGAGACACCTCCCTCGCTAAGAGGGAGTGTTAGTTTTGTAGCTCGGTAGGTGTCTCAGCATGAGCCTAAGTGTCCTAGGCATGTTAATGGACACATTAAGCTACCCAGATCAGCTTTATTTGTCTTAGCCTAAGTCTAACTTAGAAATTTCAGCAAATTCTATTTTGGGTGGATTGTGGGGCCCAGTCTAGTGGGATGCACCACCTTAGTGTCGTGTGGGGTTCAGCGAAGGGGGGCACACCTACTTGGAGCCTTGGAGGCTGAAATGGGCACACAATTCAAGATAGAAATGTTAATCTTTTACTGTTGTTATTAGGTTATTTCCAAATTACATGAGCATTCAATGCATTTCAAAAACAACAACATAAGGAGGATGACTGAAAGAAACACAATCACAAGGTACGCAGCATTTTATCCTGGGAAACCCTCATGGGGGAGAAAACCCAACAAAAACTTCCTCAATAATAGATTGCCAATACAATGCCAAGACTAAGACCAAAACACCAAAGATAAACCAAGACCGAGCATGCGCCTCTCTTCTCCTTCCTCCTACAACTGCCTTCAAGATATGCGCACTAGATGAGTGAGAGTGAGTGTGTTCAAATGAGGCACCATCCTCACATATAAATACAAGTTGAGGAGGCACTAGGGTTATGTCTCTTCACTTGGTGGGGTCGACTTCTCCTAGAAATAGTTTAAAGCACTTTATAATTTACTAGGGGCCGACTTTACAAATACCACTATACAAATGCAGTTTGACCACTCCACAAAAGGGGATTTGATCTTATACAAGACCCGACTTGATCAATCCGCAAAAGAAGATTTGATCTTATACAAGACCCGACTTGATCAATCCGCAAAAGGGGATTTGATCTATAAAATAATAACTCAAATATAATTAGAATATTCTTCGAAGTTACAATATTTCAACAAGAAAGGTGGTTGTTAGGAAGCTAAAGAGGGGCTGAGGATGAGGGACACACATTCTCATTTTGTGAGAGAGGAAGAGGGGCACTTGGCTGAGAGAGAGGAAGAGATTCAACAGTTTGAGAAGGGTGAGTTATGGGCTAGCATTGATCAGACAGTGGAGATCGTACCAAGGTCGTACTGAGCAGCAAAGGGAGGCCAAATTCAGCAGCTTCCAGAGGGCCAATTACAGGGCGCCTTGTGCAGAGATAAGAAGGTCGAATCAGGGCCAAATTCACCCAGCAGCAACAGGCCGTACCTGGGTCGTACACAGGCCAGAATCAAGTTGGGTCGTACACAGGCCAGAATCAAGTTGGGTCCTACAACCAATAGCTGGGCAAATTCTTGCTGAGGAAGGGAAGGGTAATCTGCTGAGAAATTTCTGTTTTCTAGATGTTGTAATATTCTCTCAAGAGCCGTAATAAAGCCCCCTCTTTGTTGTTTTTCCCCACACTGGGGTTTCCAGGGTATTTTCTGGTGTTGTCCATTTATGTGCTTGGTTTTCTGAGTATGCTTCTGCTGTAATTTTCTGGTTTAATAACTCAGCTGTAGGTTTTAGCATAATTTCTGAATTTATAACAACAAATATAAATTTCTGGTTAAAATTAATTATTGGCTATAATTTCATGTGCTGAGTTATAGGAATTCAACATTTCTAAAGTTCAAAGCCTTAGTAGAAAAAAAGCCAGGTTGTCACATTACCACTCTTAAGTCTACTGTCTAATAATGGTGGGGAATTATGTTCCAAAAAATCCAATAACTTTTGTGTTAAACATGGGATCAAAAGATAGTTCACTGCACCCTACACTCCACAGCGGAATGGAGTGGTTGAGAGGCGGAACTGCACAATCACAGAGATGGCCAGGTGTATGTTGCAGAATAGGTGTGTTCCAAACAAGTTTTGGGTTGAGGCAGTGTTCACAGCAGTATTCTTGCTGAATAGATCTCAAACGATGGTGGTGAAGCAGAAGACTCCAAAGGAAGCATGGTCTGGGAGGAAGCCCAAATCAAACATCTTTAGGTCTTTGGTTCTACTGCTTATACCGAGATTCCAAGCGAGAAGAGAACCAAGTTAGACCCGAAAAGAAAGAAACTAATGATTATAGGGTACAAGGATAGTCATAAAGCCTACAGATTAGTTGATGTTAACGCAAACCAATTGAGCTTTAGCACAGATGTAGTAGTTGATGAGGAAGATGGACATTTCCAGACTTCTTCAAAGATCAAAATCCCAGAACAACAGCGTGCTGCATCTCAGGATTCAAGTATCAAGTTTCAGGCAACTCCAACTGAAAGGGGGGAGGATTTTGAGCATGAGGAGTTTCAGAGATCTAATACAAGTAGCCCAGATCATGGTGACAACTTCGATAGAGAAGATCCCAAGAAAAGACCAAAGTGGTGGCACAGCGCCATTGGAGATGTTCAAACAAATGAAATGATTAACGGAAGATCATCAAGAAACCAAAGCAAGAAACCTAATATGGTCAACTTTTCTCTAATGGCCAACATTGAGGAAGTATATGAGCCACGGGTGTTTGAAAAGGCAAAAGGGAGACCTAAATGGGAGAAGACCATGGCAGTCGAGCATGAGAGTTTGATGAAAAATCAAACTTGGCATCTAACTACTCTTCCACCAAATAAGAAACCCATTGGCTACAAATGGGTGTATAAGGTCAAGTACAAAGCAAATGGTACACTTGACAAAAGGGTTCTCTCAGTGAGAGGGCCTTGACTATGAGGAGACCGTTGCTCCTACTGCAAAGATGAGAACCATCCAAATAGTTCTAGCCATGGCAGCATAGTTTGGCTGGAAGGTCCATCAGATGGACGTGAAGAATGCCTTCCTCGATGGAGATTTGGAGGAAGAGGTCTACATGTATCAACCATAGGGGTTTCAGGTTCCAAGAAAGGAGTATCTTGTTTGCATACTTACGAAGGCTCTATATGGCCTAAAGCAAGCACCTCAAGCATGATACATTAAGATTGACAAGTAATTGGATGAACAAGGGTTCCAACGTAGTCCTTCAGATTCCAATCTATATGTCAAAAGTGTTGGTAATGATATCATTCCACTAGTCATTTATGTAGATAACATCATTATTACAGGTAATGAGGCAAGTGCTATTGAACAAACCAAATCTAATATGAGTAAGGCTTTTGACATGACTAATCTAGGCCTCCTACATTACTGTCTAGGTGTAGAAGTTTGACAAACATGTAGCAACATTTTTGTCTCACAAACAAAATATGTTAGGAGTTTGCTTAGCAAATTCAAAATGACAGATTACAATATTGTCTACACCTATGGAGAAAAGGTTGAAGATTTCAATCAAGACTGACTCTAAGGCAATTAATGAGTTAGTCTACAGGTAGCTAGTGGGGAGCTTGATATATCTTACAGCGACTAGGCCAGATTTGAGTTACATTGTGAGCTTCATTTCCAAATTTATGACAGTGTCAAAGGTACAGCATTGGACTACAACAAAGAGAGTGTTGAGATATGTGAAAGGGACACTTGACTTTGGCATTTTGTATAGAAGATGCAAAGACCCTAGGCTATGTGGGTTTACAGATTCAGATTGGGTAGGTCGTGTGGATGATAGAAAATCAACTTCTAGATATGTCTTTAGCCTCGGCATGGGTGCAATCACATGAACCAGCAAGAAGCAGCATGCAGTAGCCCTTTCATCGACAAAAGCAAAATATCGAGAATTAGTGAAAGGAACATGTAAGGCAGTTTGGCTAAGGATGATGCTTTTAAACATCAAGATGCAACAGACAGAGCCAACACCCCTACTCTATGATAATCAAGGGGTGCTCAAACTAGCCAAGAATCTAGTCTTCCAGGAGTAGACCAAGCATGTTGAGATACATTGCCACTTCATCATACAGCTTGTAGAGGATAGATATTTTGAGTTGTAGTATTGTCCCATAGAGTGTTGATGTATTTATCATCGAGCAAATACTTCCACATAGGCTCAGTGTCTAGCATGTGGAAGTCGTCCTTGTAACCTCTCATAAAACCTTAGGAAGTTCACTGTATGAGTCATTTATTAAAGTGAATGATCTTTTAATTAATTAAGTTAGATGTCTAAGTTATTTGCCATTAGTAACTTGAGTGAGAGTTGATTAAGTCCTATCCGTCAGATCTAAAGTGAACGTGAAATTAGATCTCAATTGTGTGAGGAAGTGAGAGAGTCACATTGTGTGAGGAAGTGAGAGAGTCACATACACAATGTGAGAGACTCACAGAGAGTGTGAGGGTGTGAGGGACACATTGAATAGAGAGTGAGGAGATCTCATTGGGTGGGTGAAGAGAGTTCATCCAAGTGTGAGTGGGTAGGGCTGAGGAAAGGTGCAAAGAGGCAGCGAGGGAAATAGCAACCAGGTGGGCTAGGCTATCGTTGCATTTTAATCCTCTGAAGGGCCATTATCCCAGGAAGGGAGCCCTGATTTTATAGCAATAAAATCATCACATATCTAGTATTCCCGCAAGGATTTTTCCAGGGGTTGTTTACCCTAAATCTTTGTGCAATGAGATTGGTTTTTGTTTTTAATGTTTCTGATAATGTTTCGTTGATAACCTAACTGTGCCAATAATTAATAAAGAGATTTTATTTGGATTATTAATTGTGTGTTGGGTTTGCAAGAAAATCAGCATAGAGGACCAAACTGCAAACATTTTCACCAAGCCTTTGTGTCTTGAAACATATATAAAATTCTAAGATAAGCTTGGTGTAGTTAGTAGATTGGCCATTAAGGGAGAGTGTTAAAGTAAATATTAGAATATTATGGTCAATTAGATATTAGACATAAGCATTAATAAAGTCACTTGGACTTTATGTTACTTTATGCTTTTATGCTTTATTTGACTTTAATGTGCTTTTTGGTTTATCTGTTACCAACATCGCGATATTATCGCCATTTTGAGGGTTGGCAATATTATTGACTAAAAATATCGCGATATATTCCTTTGGTGATAATATCGCGATATTTTCGAAAATAGCGCAATAATATCACGATTTGATGGAAAATGTCGCAGACAGTCATGGATTAAAAGCCAATTTTGGGTTTTAAAGTGTCATTTTGCAAACAAAGTGTGGGGTTTAGAGAGCAAAGGAGCAAGAGCCGAAAACATAGTTAAGGAGGCTAGTGAAAATGAAAGATAAAGGAGAATGTCACTTTTACTTAAATTTTTAACATTACCATTAATTTTTTCAGGATGTTTGAGAGTGGTTCCAACCTCATTGGACTTCATATGAAAAAAGTAGAATTTTAGGTCCCATTCAAAATTCAACAGACTTCATGGTTTTCAAGATTTCAAGATTGACAATATTGCAACATTTCCACTAGATTCTATCATGTCTGAGGGTATGGAACTGGCATTTAGTCAAGAGCACCAAACCCTCTATGTACCTCGATGTTGGTGGCATTGATTATTGAACTCTTCTGTCATGAAACTAGTAAAAATGTACCCTTCACTCAAGTAAAATCACTTATTAGGCATGTTAAGCTTTTTCTATCTTATTTTAATGTTTAGAGGGTTACACTGATGATGAGGATCCTAATATAGGCAAGGATTTTGATGATATGTAGTTATTTGTTTTAGCATGAATTTTTTTGGACTCTAGAGGCCATTTACAGCCTCTTTGTTGATGCATTTTGGTTCAGAGATGCATTGCACTCGGTGCATATTTTGGTTATATGCACCCTTGCTATTTACAAGAGAAACTTTGCATATTTGTGTATAATGGTTTGAATTCATATGGATGCACATGAATATATCTTCGCGAACTCCACAGAGCGAGTTGTACTTGGCAGTAGCACCAGTATAGGACACTAGAGTCTAGATCTTTCTTCTTCTACAGTACATTAGAGTCCAATGCCAGCCCCAGGACCTTCTTCCTCTAAAGGAAAATCCATTTCTAGGGCCATCACCTTCGGCCATACAAGGGGCCGAGAGAATTGTTAGTTTATTTATCTGATTTCATTGTAGATAACTCATGATGATGAGATACATTTATTGTATTTTTTGACGAAATTTTGAGGCTTTAGAGTCAGGACATGATTTAGTTTTGATCTGTGATGCATTCGAGTTTACTAGACATCTTATACATCTTATATATGAGTTCTCTTTTCATATTTATGTGGAAATGCATTTAGTTGATGTTGTTGATGCTTTAGATATTTAAAAAATTGAAAAAAAATGAATATTTTTGTATTTTTTTCGTTCTTACGACATTTTCCGATATTTACCGATATTTTCCCCGATTTTGCCGATATTTTCGTTTTCGGACCCTTGACGATATTTTGCCGATGCCGATGTTGGTAACACTGGTTTATCCCACATTCATAAAGTGGATTGACTCAACTAGCTTGTAACTCTTTATAAGAAATCTTTTGCTTTCTCATTATCAATGCAATCTTGGCTCTTTTTATGTGTTCATGTTATAATTATAATATCAAAATCATAGAAATGTTTAAATGGGCTCTTGCAGGGACATGTCAAAATCAGTGAGTTAACATTCAATTTCACAATGTCACCTATGACTATTGCACCATTTCTAAATCAAATTACATCCAACCTTGGTACAATCTTACGAGTTTGCAAATAGCGCTCTAAAGAAGCTCTTGACACTACCTTCATACATCAATGGTAATTCTAACCTTTTGAGAAAACTTTTAAATGGCCATCATGAAACTCATGACTCTCCAGTAAGAAATGTGGATAATATTTGGCATTAGATTCTTCAAGGAAATCAAAAGCCTTCAATTCTTCATATTGGATTTTCAATTATTTCAATGATATAAATTTTGGAAGGCTTGAGAACACCATTTCAAATTGCTTTGGGGTAAGCATCAAACTTGTTGAGCTTCTACTCACAGGAGCTTGAAAAATAATCATATCCTCTAACTAAATGCCTACAAGCTCGAGCAAAGCAATTAGATATGAGAATGGTTCAATTTAATATGACCATTTTTAGTTCTCAGTTTCTTTGATGGTAATCTGGTGTTTTACAGAAAGAACATTATAATAAAAGTTAAAACATAAAGCTTTAATTGTAAGGCTCGCCAGTAAAGGATAAAACTTAAAAGTCATTTCATTTGTTGTGGACCAAATGACTACAACTAACCATAAGGCCATATTCAAAGGCACCAGCCAAGAAAATAAACATAAATGTCTTCAAAAGATATATATTATATTCAAGAGTTAAATGGTGGATATGATACAAGGAATAGGGCAAGAATTAATATTGTTTTCATGCCATTTATCTAAGAGTTGCAATCTGTGGTATGCCTGAAACTCATTCGTAGGCCTTCTATATTCCCTCAGGTTTCGGGCATTTTTCTCTTTTTTCCCCCTTTTTTCCCTTCCTTTTTCAGGTTTGGGCAGAAAACCTACACTATAACAACACTTGTTGTAGTCTATATGACCAAAACAAATCATAAGGCATATTGAAAAGCACCTGCCTACGAAAATAGACATAAATGTCTTAAAAAAGGTTAAATAATGAATAGATATAATTATTAATATTATATTGAATGGTGAACATGATACCAGGGCCACGAACTTATATTATTTTCCTTCCATTTAGATAAGAGGTGTGACCAACAATCATGAGCGTATGCTAATAAAAATATATTATTAGACTCCAGGATTTTGCAGTTTGACATACTGTATAATTTTTTTCCGGTTTTTAACCGTGTATAAAGATTTTAACACTTTTTGAGTGAAACAATCATGACTGAAGTCTTTCCCTTGAAATGCATTGGTGTTAAAATCTTCAAACAGCAGTTAAAAACAGTGTTCCAAGTTTCTGGGATGTCAGTTTCCATTCACTAACCACTGTCCCAAAAGCACTACAAAGTTTGCACTATGCCTAAGGAAGAAGGTGGCCTCAAGCTTATTGATGTTGCGACTCAAGGTCATATTTTGGCAGCAAAATGGATAGTCAGATGCCTGGAAGGTTTCCACTCCATGGTAGATCCTACTGCCATACCAGTTCCAGTCTGGCCAAAATTCACTGTTGATCCAAGACTCCTTTCAAGTTATGTGATATCATCTCCTCCCCACACCTCTTTAAGGTGTCTGGATCAGTCCGGATCAGTCTTTTGTTGGAGCATGTGAGAGGCTTGGAAGTTTGTTGCCCCTTCGGTCAGATAAAACTTTTCTAGGAGTTGTGCAAGATAGGCCTTGGCTTGGCACTCTATTTGGAGTTGGATGCATCAAGGTCAGTGTATTTTCAAGTGTCCCAGATTTTAGGCACGCAGGTTGAGTAAGAAAGAACTATTCTTTTGGAGGGATCATCCTGGAAGTGCCTGATGGTGTGGGTGGTCTAAGCATAGATGATTAAAACCCATAAGCCTCCCTCATGTATAAAGCCAAGCAACGTTGGTCTAAATATCAAAAGAATATGGAGAGGGAGTTCTAAGACTCCCTGAAAAGGAAATGGTATCAACCACAAATCTTGTAATAGATGGGACATCCAAAAATGAAATGCTCCTCTATCTCGGTCTCATGTGGGTGATCGACTTCCACCCGAAGCCGATGAGAACCAACTCAAAACTGTCCAAGAGAGATCCTCAGGGCATGCATCCACTGGCGAAGAGTATAGGCTGGTCTCATAATGAGGCCATCTCTCATCTCCATAAAATGTTCTGCATAGAATGCCATCTTGGTCTTGAGCCCGCTAGGTGGATCTACCAAAGAGACTTGAATGCATTATCTATAAATGTCCTCCCTAATGATACCGTTCATCTCCTTCTTGTTCAGCAGGAGATGGCCAAGGGTGCTCAAGGAATATCTAAAGCGGTCGAGCCTATCAATCAAGATGCTTACTAATTGTAATAGGTGCATAAACTAGGCAAACCAACAATGAACTCGTTGAGAAGACCCAATAGAGGCAACAACTAAGGCCTCGAAGGAGCAGTATGCCAAGTAAGGATATCGATCTCTACCAACGGCCGAATTAGCGAATCTTCGGACACAATAAAGTAGTAAGACCATAGCAAAAAAGGGCTCGACTCAGAAGGGTGGGCAACAAACTCAACCTGGATGATGTGCTAGGTTACGACGGAGTAGTAGAACCTGAACCCTCTCTATACTGACTCTTGACCCTATCCTCCTCTAGCAAACTCGGTCCACAAAACCTCAAAGATGTACAAAACCGCGGACCTAATAATGTTATCTAGAAGCTCCATCTTAGACTGAATGTCCTAAAAGTGGTGCTAAAAACATTGTTGCTCCAAAAGGGCTAGGGAACCATATCCCTTGCTTATCCAAGGCCAGAGCGTTGATCTCAAACTAAATTGGGGCCCAAAAAACTAAACACCCAAGTAAGTGTAGGTAGTGGTGATCTCAATCTCATCACCCTGAAAGTAGAAATGGAACTCCAACAAGGCACTCTTCAAGCCATTGAAGATCGTAACCTTGATTTTACCAAGGTTGAATGTCAATTGTTCAAGATCACAAAACCTAGCTAAGGTGTCTAGTTATCTCTGGAGGACCTCCGAAGTAGAAGCTAGGGGGACCACATCATTGACAAAGAGTAGGATGGATATTAAAACATGGTGAAGGAGGTTGTTATCCTCAAGTTGGATATGCTCCCATATAAAGGATTCCAACTCATCTATGTATATCTCGAACAAAGTGGGTGAAAGGGGACATCCCTACTTCACCTCTATGGTACTCCTCATAAACCATGCATTGTGTGGAGGAGGCTCAGTACAGACTCATAGAGATGCATGATTGTAGTGAGGAGAATCTCCAAAATGGCAATATCTCTAAGTCTCTAGAAAAGGGCCTCCATTGGAACTAAGTCAAACTCCTTTTGAAAGTTGAAAAAACAACAAAAGGTTTTCGAAGAGTAGTGTCTCACCTCCTCTATGATGACTCTGAGGATGAGAATGTAGTCAATGGTCTAGTATTGCAATCAAAAACCTACCTAGCCCTTGGCCTGAAGATGTTGCTCATCAAGTATCTCTAATAGTCTCCCATGGAGGGCAGCGTGTTAAAATTAATACAGCTGCAAGAGCCATTCTCCGGGAGGATGGCAAAGACCCTAGTTGTGATCTAGGGCCCCCAGTACACTCCTGGAGTTCTTGGTCTGGGACCAAGCAGTTAGAGCCATGGCAAAAGACCCTAGTTGGGCCCCCGGTGTATTGTTGGGGTTCTTGGTCAAGGACCAAGCAATTTGATGGTATAAGTCCCTAGATGTGTTCTAGGGCCCCTAGATGTGTTCCAAGGAATCCTTGCTCAGCGCTTGGATTGATCCTTGATTGTGTACCTTGGTGGTTAAGACCCTAGTTGTGATCTAGGGCCCCCAGATGTGTTTTGGGGTATCCTGCTCTGGGACCATGCAGTTTCTTGTTTAAGTACCAAGCCGAGATGATGTGTGACCTTCTTCTCTCTCGGGATGGTCCATGTGACCTAGGAGCAGTTAAGAAGAAAGGCATGATCACATCATTGACCCTCCTTGTATGCTGGGATGATAAAAGCTTATAAGTTATATCATGAAGACTCATGTGGCCAATTCTGCCATTAAAGGACTTAACCCTTGACTTTTGTCTTTTTTAAACCCCCTTGCTTGAGTTATGTCCCCCCTATTTGTTGATGGCATGTTGGTTCAATTCTTTACTTCTTCCTAAAGAAAAGTTGGCCGCTTTTATCTTGAAACCCCTCTCATCGATTTGTCTTATCTCCTTATTGACTATTGATTTGCCATTTAAATATTTTAATTTGTAAAATATTTTTTGTTTATTTGTTAGGAATTAAACCTAACCCTAAAGTTATGGCAATTAGGCTAACATATTAGCCCTAACCCTACCTACCTAAAACTATATAAGGAGAGGTCTATTCCTCATTTGACACTCACTCACTCCCAAAGCCAAGTTTTAGACTGAGGTATTGCTGCGGCTCTTCTGGATCAGGTTATTAAGTGTCTGCGGCTCTTCTGGACAGGTCTCTAGCTCCTCCTTGATGTGTTTCTGGTCTGCTCCAGCTACCATGGGCTTACCCCCTCCAGCCTTTCTTGTTTAAGCCTGCCGCTGACCCTAAGGGTCTTTCCCAGCCAGCCGTAGAGTTCTTTTTTGGTTGCTGATTGGTGTTCTGGATCCTCTTGCTGGTGCCGCCTTGCTGTCTAGATGTTTTGCTGGTGCCGCCTTGCTGTCTAGATGATTTGCTGGTGCTGTCCTTTGTGTGCTGCCTCACCTTGTATGCTAGGAGCCTAGTACTATTGTGAACTGGACTATTGGGGCTGTTGATATTTTGAAGCAGTTTTCTGTGGGCTGAAAGTGTTAAGGCTGTTTGGGGTTTTTCTCTTCAGCCCTAGGTTGAACAGAGTTGTTTTGCTTTCAGCCCATTACTTGACAGTGGCATGATCCTTAGTTTATCAGCCTGCTGGTTTGTTTTCTGGTTTACTATCCTAAGAGTCCTTCTTGGCAATATCCACATGATCATGACGAGATCTACCCTGAGGGTTTGATCCATGATCCATCAAGCTTTTTCTGAGCATACATTGAGGAAGGTAACAGCAACATATCAGGTAATTCTGTTCTTTGTTTCAGTCAAGGAAATATTCAGGTCTATGTTATGCTACTTACTGATTTATGCTATCAGATTATGCATCAGAAATTTTAATGTCTTGCCGATCCTAAATTACAGTAGCTAATGTTTGGAAATTAAAATAAAATATTTCTGTTCTAGCCAGCTACTGTTTTTGCCCTTAAATTCTAACAAGTGGCACATAGCTTGGATAAAGTGTGACCCACCATGATAGCCCAATAGTAATTCGGATCAGCACTGGACCCAAATTTCTGGATTGGGTGGATAGTATGGTGGGACCATGTGGGTGGAAATCCAAAGCAAACCACATGGTTAAATAGATTAGTGATGCACTAGACTAGCAGTCAAATGCCATGCTTGAGGAACAGTGCCTGGAAACCCTCCTCGTCTACTACCCTATCAGTGTTCATGTCCCATATCTCCCATCAGATATTCGAGTCCTAAAACATGTGACGAGAAGATGGGAGAGGTAACTAAGACCGAGGGTATTCGGGGAGTCATATACGGTGGTCGTATGGGTGAACATGGACTGGGGATCAAGGTCAGGGGGTAGATTGGACTGATGAGGGAAGAGGATGTGCCAAAAGGTTCATGGGAGAGTCACGAAGGGCTATACACAATCTCTGTTGGACAAGAAAGATACATTTCTTGCATCGAAGGAGATAACGATAGGATTTTCAAAGTTTGGGATAAGAGGCAAGATCATGTAAGAGGGTGTGGCAAAGCTAAGAATGGTATGATTTGCATTCTTCATCGTACCATTGGCTCATTGGGTTCGATCTGGGTTTCAGGGAGCGGGAGGGAGTTTTGGTAGTATGAGGGTAGTGATTAAGAGTTGCTTCCGAAATAACCGAAGAGAGGAGGGCATATTTGGAGGAGGCTAGCTCAAGCAATGAGAAATGGGAGAGAGGGGGAAGTATCTAGTGGAGAAGGGTAGAATAGGCATCGACGTCCCAATCATCAAATAGGATGGTGGTCGGAGGGGGTCGGGGGGGAAGGGTCGGCTCTGAGTGAAAAGGATAGAAGATTGTGGTCCGCTAAGGGAATCCAGAGGATCGAGACCTAGAAGATATATGGAATCAAGCTCTGATTGACCAAAACATAGTCGACAACACTAGGACCCCACTATGAGGGAAACATGTAAAACCGCTAGACTCTAGGGAACAAGGTAGACCATTAAGGATCAACATCTCATGAGAGTCACCTAAATGCAGGAGGTGCCTATCATAAGATAAAAAGGGGCCCAACCCAGCATCCAACATCTTGTGGAGGTCCACAAAGGCTAGGTCTATCTCATAAAGGTAGAAATTATTTTCAAATCTATCATGGAGCAACATATGTTGGTTCCTAGTACGAGCAATGAAGTCACCCAGAAGGATGACCTCACCCTGAGTCAAATATTGGACAATATCCACGTATAAGTCCAAGTAGGGGTCCCCATCAAAATCCCTATGTAGAGCATAATCTGATGAAGCGGGAGGGAAATAGCAAACCGCAATGAAGATGTCACAGGAAAGGGAGGACATGTTGTTGATCCGGACCCACATGAAACGAGTTGCCTCATCTGAGCTAACCATGGTCACTCTTCTCTTGAGAGAATCCCAGATATAACAAGCAACACCACTTGAACCCCTGACCCCACCAATATTATGTGTGTCCTATCTACAAAATAAAAGCGAGTGATAGCCTAGATAGTCTAATATAGTTCGAATAAGACTCGTGTGTCTCAGTTACACAAAGAATGCCTAAGGGTCCGAGTGCATCATTAAGTGACCCTAGAGAAAACTAGAAGGCCACATTACATTTCCAACACCCCACCAATATGCCCGAAATTCCACTCGTGCCTTAGCAAGGACATCATTTGGTAGACCCAAGCCGAGAATACCCTAGGGGAGGAGAGTCTTGAATCACTACTTTGAGATCCTGAATGACTACCCATTTCCCTACTTTTCGAGCCTCTGCTAAGTGATCCCGAGATTTTTTAAGTTCTGCAACTTGGGAGCAAGTAAGGTATTGTCCAAGAATATTTTATGGGGAAGTGAGAAGAGTTCAAGAGTAGAAAGTAGAATGGCATGTGTCCAAAAATACTCCATGAGAGTCTCCCAATGAAGCACTCTACCTTCTAGAAGCGATTGAAAAGCACATGTTGAAAATAGCCTAGGGAAGTCACCCTCTCTCCTAAGATCTAGTTGCTTGCATGGCTTAAGTATTATATTTTCCTAAAGTCTCCTCTTCTAGAGCACTCCTTTCTTGACACAACTGATTTTCCTTTTTATAAAAAGCACACATGCTAAAAATAAGGCCCCAATGAATTCTTCGAAAAGGTAACCTTGAATCTGACATGTTGTGGAAGGCATGTCAGATTCTAATGAAGAAGAATCACCAAAGGTGTCATTAGCATCAATTACAAGCATTAGACAGGATTGTAAGGAAGATGACCATGTTACAATCCAAGAAGAAGAAGTGCAACCACCTACAACTCATTATATTCCACCTCATTTGAGGAATAGTGGTACCATCCGTAATAGTCAAGACATAAAACCCATGATTTCGCTTGAAGCAATTATAGAAAAAATGAAACCAAATACCCTGAAACTCAAAGGAAGACTAAACGAAAAAGATATCACACTATTAGTAGATTCGGGAAGCACCCACAATTTCGTGGACATTAATCTTGTGAAACAATTAAATCTTTTTGTATACCCTGTAAAGAATCTCGTGGTTACAACAGTCGACGGTCAGCAAATCAAAGGATTAAGACAATGCCATAAGTTCGCGATCAAAATACAAAACCTAGAACTACAATCTAGATATTATGCTCTACCCCTTAGTGGAATGGACAAGGTGTTGGGAGCAAAATGGTTGATGCAATTCGACACTATTGATGTTTGTAGCATCAGACAGGTACTTCCACGTCGGTTTTGTGTCTAACATGTAGAAGTCGCCATTAATACCACTCAAGACTTAGGAAATTCACTTTAATTAAGTAATTATTAAAGTGAACGCATTTTTATAGTTAATTGAGTTTAATTTAATGAAATGCCTAAGTTTTTGGCATTAGTGAATTACATTAAATCTTAGCCATTATTCTCAAGTGTTGATGGGATCTAATCTCAACCATTGATCACTTTGGAGATCTATGGTTTTGGATTTAGAGTAAACTAAACATTATAAAAGGAAGCTAAGGTGAGAAGAGACACACACGCAGAGAGTGAGATAGTGAGATCTCCTTGATTGGGTGGAAAAGGACTTTCATCCAAGTGTGTAGGGTCCGAGGAAGGAAGCAAGGGGAAACAATAAGAGTAACGACCTGCAAGATCGAAGGACGGATCTTGAGGTGTGATCAGCTAGTTTGTTGTTTGTATTTTTTCCTTAGAGGGGTCGTTTTCCCAGGGGATGGGAGCCCTTGTAAGCTTGGATTCATTTATAATGAAAAGTTGATTTGAAGGGCAAAAATAAGTGTGCATAATTGTGGTTTTCTGTTTATTGCTTCCGCTGATTTATTTATTTAAATCGTTAAAACCCAGTTGTGCTTTTATTCAGTAAATCTGCAGTGATTTACAACAAGGTATTTACTAGGAATTAATTGCCAGGGTGTTGGGTTAGTAAAATTAACATGGTATAAAAGCTAGATCTCTGAGGAGGGTACCAAGGGTGCACATATCCAGTGATTTCTTGCAGGGAGAGCAGTACAACAAGCAGGAGAAAAAAAAAACCTAGCAAGCAGAATTTTTTTTGTGAAGGTCGTACAGCCAAGGACAGATGTACAGACTAGATCTAACCACAGAGGGGTTGTACAAGCTGTACAGGGCCACAGTCGGGCCATACAGGCTGCGTACGGGCAGTCGTACGACACGTGGGCAGGTGTGGGTCAAGGCAGACAGGCTACGAGCAACTATTGGGTGCCGTGACCAGGCCCAAATAGGTTACGAGCAACTGCTAGGAGCTGCGGACAGGCCCCAACAAGCCGCATGTAGCCCCAGACAGGCCCATATAGGTCGCGGGCAGCTTCAAGTAGAGTATAGACAACAGCGGGCAGCAGGTCAGGGCAGCAAAAAAAATTCAGAGCAGAAGTGTTGGGTGGCTTGCTGAGGAGTGGCAGAATTCCGAGCAGGGATCTCGACGGCCAGTAGAGGAGATCGGATCAGTTTTGGTGCTTGATAGAATAAGAACATGGTAGTTTTTTTTTCAGATCTAGAAATGGCAATGGCTTGTCTGAAGTTTTAAGACAAGTTGAATGGAGCATCTAACTTTCTTTCTTGTAAAGCGAGGGTGACCTTGCTTTTGAACGAACATGACCTGTGGGAGATCACATAAAAGGTTGTTCCTACAGCAACAGATGCAATTGAGAGGGAAGCTCTCGTGAAGAAGGACATCAAAGCCTAGAGAGTCATCATGGATGTCGCGAAGGATCATTTAATCCCTCACTTGGCAAAGAAACAGTCGACCAAAGAGATGTTCAAGGCTCTAGTGGATTTGTTCCAGAGTGATAACTTGAACAAGAAGATGGTCTTGAGGAACAAGCTCAGTTCCATCCAAATGTCAAGATCTGGCAATGTTACTAGCTACTTCATGAGGATCACTCAAACATGTGATCGACTTCCAGTCATTGGGAAAAAAACAAATGACACAGAACTCATTAGTGTGGCATTGAATGGTTTTTCCAAGTCATGGAAACCATTTGTCAAGGGGATCAACACTCAAGAGAATCTTCCAGATTGGCAGAGGCTTTGGGATGATTGCATGCAAGAAGAGACTCAGGAGGAGTCTAAAGCAAGCAAGTAGGAAGATGGAGAGGAGAACTTGGCTCTAGTCAGTCAGACCAAGAGGAGAAAAGGACAAGGTTTCAAGGGTAACAGTGAAGGAAGAAAGAAGGACTTGAGTAAAATCAAGTGCTTCGTGTGCCACAAGACGGGGCACTATGCATCACAGTGTCTGGAGAAGAAGAAAGGTATGGAGAAGACGCAGCAAGTAATAGCAACAGCAGAAAATCAGATGCACAAGTTTGCTGTGAAGTTTGGGAAGGACTTCTCACGTCTCTTGCCTCTCTACCAACACCATCACAAGGAGTGCATGGTACTTGGACAGTGGCTCATCTCATCATATGACGGAGACATGAGAGCTACTCAGTAATCTGACGGAGAAGTACTCAGGATCTCATGTGGAGCTTGGTGACGATGCCAAGTATACAGTGGAGGGGGAGGGAACTATCCTGTTCCAACTTGAGTCAGGAGGTTCATTGGAGGCCCAGGATGTGCTTTATGTACTAGAGTTGAATAAGAATTTGCTCTCAGTCTCAACTCTGGAGGACAGGGGTTTCGTCATCTTCTTCAAGAAAGGGCAAATACTCATACGTCCAAAGGGAGCTAGCCCTGACACACCAATGAGCATTGGTGTCAAAGAGGGCAAGTTATACAGGTTGCAGGGCATGCATGTTCGTAGGTTCAAGGAGATCTTGGATCTTGTCCATTCAGATGTGAATGGACCAATGTCAGTGGTAAAGGACGAGGAGTAGGAGGCTCCAAAGGGTGAGCAGAGTTCACAGACTTCCAATTCAAGGAGTCATCCTTCAGGTGGGAAGGAGGAGTTAGCCCCTTCCAGTTCCGTCAAGAGACCCAACTGGTATGAATTGACATTGATAGATGCTCAGGAGCATGTTTAGGCTCCTAGGAGCACAAATAGGGAGAGCAAGGCTCCAAAGAAGTGTCCATACTTCAAGGCACTAATGTGTAGCATCATCGATTCTGAGACTTCCAGTGTTCGGGAAGCAACAAACCAGCAAGGTTGGAGGGATGCCATTGTGCAAGATGATATGTGCGACATTGTGCCAGGGTCGAAGAGAGAACCAGTTCCAGGTGGATCTTTGAGTAGTACCTTCCTCGCAAAGAGGGAGTGTTGATTTTTGTAGCATCGGACAGGTACTTCCACATTGGTTTTGTGTCTAACATGTGGAAGTCTTCGTTAATACCACTCAAGACTTAGGAAATTCACTTTAATTAAGTAATTATTAAAGTGAATGCCTTTTATAATTAATTGAGTTTAATTTAATGAAATGCCTAAGTTTTTGGCATTAGTGAATTAAATTAAATATTAGCCATTGATCTCAAGTGTTGGTGGGATCTAATCTCAACCATTGATCACTTTGGAGATCTAGGGTTTTGGATTTAGCATAAACTCAACATTATAAAAGGCGGCTAAGGTGAGAAGAAGAGACCCACACACAGAGTGAGATAGTGAGATCTCATTGATTGGGTGGAGAAGGACTTTCATCCAAGTGTGTAGGGTCCGAGGAAGGAAGTAAGTAGTGACCAGCAAGATTGAAGGACAGATCTTGAGGTGTGATCGGCTAGTTTGTTGTTTGTATTTTTTCCTCAGAGGGACCATTTTCCCAGGACGAGAGCCCTTGTAAGCTTGGATTCATTTATAATGAAAAGTTGAATTGAAGGGCAGAAATATGTGTGCATAATTGTGGTTTCCTTTTATTGTTTCCACTGATTTATTTATTTAAAATGTTAAAACCCAATTGTGTTTTTATTTAGTAAATATGTAGTAGTTTACAACAAGGTATTTACTAGGAATTTATTGCCAAGGTGTTAGGTTAGTAAAATTAGCACGCACTATGCCATGAACCTTCAAGAACAATTTATGGAATTCAAGTGGCAAGGGAAGAGCTACAAAATATATGGATCAAAAAGCCTACATCATTCACAAAAAGGAACTCACAAGTATCGAACCACAGATCCAAAATCAAATGCCTCTCCACAAAGAAATAATTCTTCCAAGCTTGCTTTGAGGACAAAGGGTCTTTAAAGGGGAAGGCCATGTTATATAAACAATAAGAAGAAGAAGAAGAAGAAAATAGGATAATTAATAATATATAATAACAAAAGGAAAACATAATAAGAAAGAGCATATTAAAAAGACATGACCTTTCACAAAAAGGTGTCAAGGCGTCCCTTGGCATATATTTAAACGGGGACCTTCATTGTAATGAATCATCAATCAATTGTTTATAAAATATTAATTTATTATATGCCATTGAGAAAATTAATTTTTATCTTTGCTTCAATGCATCTATGGTTCCTTTCCAAATATCATATGTTGAATAGAATTCAGCATCATCACGCACTAATTCCTTTAATCTTGCCTCTTTTGGAGACGATCCATGGAATGTCCCAAATCCATTGGCAATATCCCAAATCCCAAATATATTTTGCCTTTATCTGCAATTGAAGTTACTTATCAAGCTATTCAAAAAGCCTCTATAGACTCTGATCGAAATCTCCCACTTCGAGAGGAGTATGATCAATTTACATCACCTATAGGGGCCTTCAACCCCCTTAGCTCCATTGACTTCTTGAACATGGTTTTCCCTCAAACAAGGCTATCTTAGAGGCAATGACTAGTTCAGAACATCTATGAGAAGACATGCATCATCGTTCATTTTTTTCCCAAGATGGCAAACTTAGGGGTTGGAGTAAAGGATTAAATCCCAAATAGAGGTCTTGATTGATGCCAAAATACCATGTTGCATCAGGTGTGTACATGGAAGGGGATACGGCTAACATTTTTAAAACTATGCCAATCAATATCTCTATCTAACTCAATGTCATGGAAAATATCCCAGTTGGAGCATATTGTTCTCTTGATGAAATTCAAATTTATACTGCTCTATTCAAGGAATTTCGTGATATATTTGCTTGGTCTTTACGAAGAAATGTCTAGTATTGATCCTCGGATAGTCAAGCATGAAATTCCAACTTACGTTCATTCTAAGCCTGTTATACGGAAGCTACGACCAATTAATCTAAAGAAAGTTGTTGCCATCAAGGCTGAGGTAGAAAAGTTACTTAAAGTTGGCTTTATCTACCCAATCCACTTAATTGAGTGGGTATCCAATCGATTTCTTGTCACAAAGAATCTAGGGACAATTCACGTCTGTATTGATTTTTGGAATCTAAACAAGGCTTGTCCAAAAGACAACTATCCTACACCTTTCATTGATTATATTATCGATGAGTATGCCTAAATCAAAGTCTTTTCTTTTATGGATGGATTTTCCAATTATAATCAAATTCAGATCCGTCCAGAAGATCAACATAAGACTACATTTATTTGTCCTTGGGGCACGTTTACATATATGAAAACGGCATTCGGCCTTAAAAATGTTGGGGCTACATTTCAACGGACCATGTCGTATGCTTTCCACGATATTAAGAATATTGTTGAAGCTTATCGGATGATTTGTTTGCTCATTCCAAGAAACATGCTCAACATCTAGCTCATCTTCGCGTTGTTTTTGAGAGATGCATATATTATAAGATTCACCTAAACCCTCATAAGTGCATCTCTTGTGTGGAGTATGGGAGATTACTTGGCTTCATTGTGTCTAAACATAAGATTATGGTTGATCCTTTAAAGGTAGAGGCTATAGTTCAATGGCCTGCTCAATGCTTTATTCATCAAATTCAAAGTCTTAATAGGAAAGCGAACTTCTTGCAACAATTCATCACAAATTATGCTGAGATTACAAAGGGTTTCATGTGCCTTTTGAAAAAAGGAATGTTGTTTATGTGGGATGACCAAGCACAACGTTCTTTTGAAGCTTTAAAAAAAGATCCTAGTGTCAGCCCCATTACTGAGTCCTCCAGACTACAGTAGGGACTTCTTGTTATATCTTGAAGAATCCAAATCAACCATCGAGATGGTCTTGGTTTAAGAAGATGAGTCACGTTAGGAACATGTGATTTACTATCACAGTAAAGGGGCTTGTTGGACCGAAATTGAGGTACTTTCATATTGAGAAGTTGGAGTTGGCAATAGTTCATACTATGCAAAGACTTCGACACTATATGAGTCTAGGGTTACATGGACCTCTCGATGTCGAAATATCCTGATACACTCTCAAAAACTGCATCTGAAGTCAAATGCTCATAATGGCTCTAAAGCTCTGGGTGGTAAGCCAATGGTAAAATGAATCCAAATTTTCATTTTTCACCTATTTATAGAGTTTTTTACCTAATTTTGCATTCAACATCTATTTGAAGACTTGTTAATACTTCATTTTTTTCCCAATTGACTTTTGTGAGTGTTATTGAGTTTTATAGATTCTTGGCTATTGTTAGTGTTAGTTTGATTCACAACAAGGGTAGTCTTTTGAGGGAAATTTTTCTTAACTAGCATATAGGGCTAGGGTTTTTCTCCACGCATTCTACATTATTAGCCTTATTACCTCTCATTGTACCTTAGGATCGACCCCACCAAGTTGCAACGTATAGACCACTCTTCGGTTGTCCTTTGTTATAACTTGTGTGGTAGTGCCTACCTGTCATGGATTTCCCTAGTTAGCACCTTGATTGCCATTTGTTGCCCATGCTGATTTTTCCTCACAGGCACAAGAGCCCCATTAGTCCGACCATGACTTTTGGTTTGAACCTACATCTTTCTTTTTCATCTATCTTCTGGCTAATTTCTTACGAGCTCCCTATATATTCGATTTGCATTTGCATTGCTTCATTGCTTGTGCACTTGATCCTAATGCTTCCTTGCAGTTCGCTATTTTGTGCTTATTGTTAGAATTTAAGGGAAAACTAGAACAGTAATATTCTTTTAAATTTATTCACTATAGTAGATCAACAACCAAATCAAAATTTCTGAAATAGATCAAACACAGAAACAGTACAATAGATCTAAACATGTAGAAAATAATTCTAGGCTAGATCTGAACATGAAAAAATAATTCTGAACATTAACATAAACAGATATGATAATTATCAAAGCAAAAATTGAACATTACCTTGATCAAAACAAAGAACAAATTTAACTTAAATGTTTGTTGTTGTTCTCTTTTCTGTATGCTCAGAAAAAAACTATAATGGTCATGGATCAAACACTCAAGGGTAGATCTCATCATGATCTATGTGGAAAGTTTTGCCAAGAAGAACTCAAAACCAATCAGCATAAGTAGGGCTGATATAAAAACCCCAAAGATCAAAATAGAGGCTGACAGAAAACCCCAAACAGTCCAAACAAAGAACTGTCCAAGAAGATATAGGACTCCTACAGCAATATGCAGCTAGGAGTAGCAGTCTTAGGAGTGTCATAACAGGCCCTAGAGGCTGCAATTAACAGGTGACAGCAGCACCACCAAAAGAACACAACTGGCAGCCAAAGAGAAACCACCAGTAGCTAGAGAAAACACCAGCAGCAGCCTAAGAGGAACCCGCGGCAACTTGGAGAAGATAAGGGAGAGGGTCGTGGCACCTTAGCCAGCAAGAGAGAGGGTCATACCACCTCAAAACAACAAGAGAAGACCAAAACTAGGGCAGTCATAATCTACACCAGCAAAGACAAATATTCCAAGGAGGTTGTACCTCGAAACAACAAGAGAAGAATACTCCAAGGAGGTCGTACCTCAAAAATCAAAATTGAACAAGAGAGCCGCAGCAAAATCCGACCAAGAGAAGTGAGGGAGGAAGAATGAGTGAATGAAAGAGTGAGGGGGAGGTTATTTTTATAGTTTAGGAAAGGGGTTAGGGTTAATTAAATTAACCCTAAATTTTAGGGTTAATTAAAACCCAATTAAAAATAAAAATAAAAATAATTAATATTTTAATTAAAAAATATTAATTAGAAAGTCAACAAGTCAAATTGACTAGAAAATACCAACACCACAATAAACATTAAAAAGGATGTGGCCCAAGCAAGGGGACACAACAAGACAAAGTCAAAGGGGTCTTCTTCAATGGCAAGATGTCCACATAAGTCTCATTATAACTTATAAGCTTTTATCATCACAGCATAAGAGGAATGTCATTGATGTGATCATGTCCTTCTTCTTAACTGCTCCTAGGTCTCATGGACCATCCCGGGAGAGAAGATCACACATCATCTCATCTTGGCATTTAACCAAGAACCACCTGGTCCCAGACCAAGATACCCCAGAACACATCTGGGGGCCCTAGATCACCACTAGGGTCTTATCCACCAAGGTACACAACCAAGGATCAATCCAAACAAGGATTCCCTGGAACACATCCGGGGGCCCTAGAACACATCTAGGGACTTATATCCACCAAGGCATACAACCAAGGATCAATCCAAGCACTGATCATGTAACTTCTTTAGGTTAGAAATCATAGGTGTGGTCATGGACTTACAGTCCAGCATCTCAAATCTACGAAGCACATCAACTGCATACTTGCTTTGTGAGAGAAAGACCTCACCAGGTTTCTGCCACACCTCTAAGCCAAGAAAGTAATGCATAAGACCCAAGTCCTTAATTTCAAATTCTATTGATAACTCTCTATTAGTCTAAGCTATTAGATGTTCCTCTCCAGTAAGGAACAAGTCATCCACATAAACCCAAGATAACAGGATGATTCTTCACAATCTTTATATAAAGATTAGGATCTGCTATAAAGATTAGGATCTGCTATAGTCTCCAAGACTCTGAAGAAAACTGTCAATTCTTCCATACAAAGCTCTCGGAGCTTGTTCCAATCCATACAAGGCTTTCTTGAGTTTGCAGACATGCGATTCTTTTCCATGGAGCATGAAACCCTCGAGCTGCTCAATATAAACCTCTTGCTCAACTTCACCGTTAAGAAAAGCAGCCTTAACATCCATTTGGTGAAGTTTCCAATCAAAAACTGAAGCAAGAGAGATGATGATTCTGATAGTGGTATACCTGGCAACAGGAGCAAAGATCTCGTCATAATCAATTCCTTCTTTCTGAGAGAAGCCACGAACCACAAATCTAACTTTGAATTTTTCAACAATGCCATCTGCTGCATGCTTTATTTTGTAAATCCATTTAGAGGTTACTATTGATTTGCCTTGAGGTCTTGGGACCACTTCCCATACATCATTCTTTAATATTGATTCATACTCTTCTATCATGGCATCCTTCCACACTTTATGTTTGGCATCCTCTTCAAAAGTGGAAGGTTTTGAGTCAATCACAAGATTCAACTGAGCTATTAGACTTGAGTATTTATCTGGTTTCTTGCTTTCTCTGAAGGTACCTTTAGGTGTTGCATACTGCTTCCTTTAAAATTTCACGGCACCAAGATGGATTTCTTTTGACAGGAGGTTTCTCTAAGGGAAACTCAACAGAATCCCTTATGGGATCCACTGAAGGCTATCTAGCCTCCTCCCTCTGCTCATGTGGAAGTGGTGAATCTGAAGGTTCTGGAGATGGAGCTTCTTGCTCCTCTGTATCACATAGAAGTTCTCTGGAACGACGAAAGGCTACTTCCTCATGGAAGGTCACATCTCCTCTGATCTCAATGAACTTTTTCCCTTGTACATAGATTCTATATGCTTTTGAGGTCTCACTATATCCCACAAAAGTGCCTTTCTTTCCAAAGGGCTCTAACTTAGTCCTTTTTTCTTTTGGTACATGAATGTAGATAGGACTGCCAAAGATTCTCAAATGGTCAACTGAAGGTTTCTTACCGGTGAAGACTTCTTCTGGAGTTTTCTCTTCTAGGGGTTTATGAGAACACCTGTTCTGAATATAGATTGCAGTGCTTGCAGCTTCGGCCTAAAGAGACAATGGGAGATTCTAATCATACATCATAGCTCTAGTTGCTTCACAAATTGTCATGTTCTTTCTTTCTGCAACCCCATTCTGTTGAGGATTATAAGGCACACTCAACTCCCTCTTGATCCCGGAAGTCTGGCAGAGATCATCATACTTGTGGGAGTCAAATTATTTTCCATTGTCTGTTCTGAAAACACAGATGTGTCTACTTGTCTAATTCTCAACAAGACTCTTAAAATCCTGAAATTTACTTCTATGCCATAATTCGCAGGGGTTGATCATCTCATGAGCTAATGCTTGAATAACTTGACTAGTGACTTTGTAAATTCCACCCTCTTGAGCTTCGATTGTCATGGTTGAGCTCATACTTTCATTTGAGGGTCACATAAGAGCCTTTCCTTTGGAGAAGGCTACTGAGTACCCTTTGCTTTCTAGAACTGCAACTGAGATAAGATTTTTCTTTAATCCAAAAACATAAAGAATTCCTTCAATATGAAATACATTACCTGTCTAAAACTGAAAAGATGTTGATCCAAATTCTTTGATGTCATAGGTGTCATCATCACCCAATTCTAACTTCACATTGAACTTCTTATCTCGATAGTTCACAAGGTTCTGTTTGAAGACTGTCATGTGTTTGGAGGCCTCGTTGTCCACTAACCAAACTTCTTCCGACTTGGTGACAGTATCGAAGAGGGTTGAAACAAGATAACTTTCTCTGCGTTGTTCTTGTTCTTTAGTAGCAGCTCCGGTTCTTCTTCTTTGAGGCTCTTCTTCCTCAGTTGCAACTGAAGCATGGAACCTGCCTCGTTGATTTTGCTGTGATGGAGGGTTCCTGCGGTCTTTTGCATAATAACCTAGCCTCTTACAGTTAAAGCATCTTATTTTAGATAAATGAGAGTGAAAGTGAGAGTGTTTACCTTGGGGTTTCTTACCTTTACCTTTCTGTTGAGGAAACTTCTTCCATCTCTTGGCTTTGACTGAAAGAGCATGGTCTCTCATCGTTGAGGGATCATTCCTACTTTTAAGTCTACCCTCTTCTTCCAGGCAATCATGCCATAATATTTCGAAGTTGGGTTGAACTTCTCTTACGTTGACTGGTGAGAGAACTGTCTCCCATGAGTCAAGAAGACCATCCACTGTTGTTTGTACATGGTCATCATCATCCACTGCAACTCCAATTGTTGTAAGTTGATCTCTTGTTTGAGCAATTTTCGAAAAGAAAGTAGAGATAGGTTCATCCTTTCCCATCTTTAATGTACGTAGTTGTTTCTTCAATATCCTCTTCTAAGTTGGGGCCTTGTTTTCATATAGATTTGCTAGGGCATCAAAGCATTCTTTGGTTGTCCTTAGATGAGCAATAAGAGGCATCATGTTGTCCTTAACTAAGTCAAAGATGACCCTCTTGGCTTTGGCCTGCCTCTTCTTATATGTTGCCCTTCCTGTATTTGAAGTAGGTTCTTCTATCACCCTGGTAACCAGCTCATCCAAGTCACCTTCTAGGATATTAAACACTCTAGCCTTCCAAGCATTGAAGTTTGAAGCCCCTTCAAGCCTATCTTCTGCTTTGACTGAATATGAAGCCATACTGAAAACAAGATCTGTTATAAAACAAGCTTACTGTTGATCTGCAAAACAAACCCTTAGATGTGGATCTACGCAGGCTCAAAAGTCTACCACAATTGAGCTCTTTTCACGCCCTAAGCTATGATTCCATGTTAGAATTTAAGGGAAAACTAGAACAGTAATATTCTTTTAAATTTATTCACTACAGTAGATCAGCAACCAAAACAAAAAAATTTAAGTAGATCAAACACAGAAATAGTACAATAGATCTGAACATGTAGAAAGTAATTCTAGGCTAGATCTGAACATGAAAAAATAATTATGAACATTAACATAAACAGATCTAATAATTAGCAAAGCAAAAACTGAACATTACCTTGATCAAAACAAAGAACAAATTTACCTTAGATGCTTGTTGTTGTCCTCTTTTCTGTATGCCAGAAAAAGCTATAATGGTCATGGATCAAACTCTCAAGGGTAGATCTCATCATGATCTATGTGGACAGTTTTTCCAAGAAGAACTCAAACCAATCAGCATAAGTAGGGCTGATATAAAAACCCCAAAGACCAAAATAGAGGCTGACAGAAAACCCCTAATAGTCCAAACAAAGAACTGTCCAAGAAGATATAGGACTGCTACAGCAATATGCAGCTAGGAGTAGCAGTCTTAGGGCTGTCATAACAGGCCCTAGAGGCGGCAATTAATAGGTGACAGCAGCAACACAAGAAGGACACAAGTGGAAGCCAAAGAGAAACCAGCAGCAGCTAGAGAAAACACCAGCGGCAACCTAAGAGGAACCAGCGGCAGCTTGGAGAAGAGAAGGGAGAGGGCCGTGACACCTTAGCCAGCAAGAGAGAGGGTCGTACCACCTCAAAACAGCAAGACAAGAACAAAACTAGGGTAGTCGTATCCTACACCAGCAAAGACAAATATTCCAAGGAGGTCGTACCTCAAAACAGCAAGAGAAGAATACTCCAAGGAGGTTGTACCTCAAAAATCAAAACTGAACAAGGGAGTCACAGCAAAATCGGACCAAGAGAAGTGAGGGAGGAAGAATGAGTGAATGAAAGAGTGAGTGGGAGGTTATTTTTATAGTTTAAGAAAGGGATTAGGGTTAATTAAATTAACCCTACCTTTTAGTGTTAATTAAAACCCAATTAAAAACAAAAATAAAAATAATTAATATTTTAATTAAAAAATATTAATTAGAAAGTCAACGAGTCAAAGTGACTAGAAAAGACCAACACCACAATAAACATTAAGAAGGACATGGTCCAAGAAAGGGGAGGCAACAAGACAAAGGCAAAGGGGTCTTCCTCAATGGCAAGATGTCCACATAAGTCTCATGATAACTTATAAGCTTTTATCATCCCAGCATAAGAGGAATGTCACTGATGTGATCATGTCCTTCTTCTTAACTGCTCCTAGGTCTCATGGACCATCCCAGGAGAGAAGAAGATCACACATCATCTCGTCTTGGCATTTAACCAAGAACCACCTGGTCCCGGACTAGGATACCCCAGAACACATCTAGGGGCCCTAGATCACCACTAGGGTCTTATCGACCAAGGTACACAACCAAGGATCAATCCAAACAAGGATTCCCTGGAACACATCCAGGGGCCCTAGAACACATCTAGGGACTTATATCCACCAAGGTATACAACCAAGGATCAATCCAAGCACTGAGCAAGGATTCCCTGGAACACATCCACGGGCCCTAGAACACATCTAGGGACTTACATCATCAAACTACTTGGTCCTTGACCAAGAACCCCAACAATACATTGGGGGCCCTCACTAGGGTCTTTTGCCATGGCTCTAACTGCTTGGTCCCAGACCAAGAACCCCAAGAGTGCATTGGGGACCCTAGATCTTAGTTAGGGTCTTATGCCATCCTCCCGAAGAATGGCTCTTGCAGCTGCTTAAATTTAACACTTATTACCAACACATTCTCTTTTACCACTTGCCTTTGCATAAGTTGCTTCTACATTTCGAACCTTACCCCTGTGGGGGAGACACTTATGAGTGTCCATATCCTGCATTCTGTCGTTTTCTTTTGGTATCAATATGTTCCTGGCGCCAGAACATTGCTACTTGCTTTGTGACAATTGTCTCTTCCACTATATTATACCATGCTTTTACTCTTTTTCAAGCTTTATAATATGAAAAAGACACAACAAAAAACAAAAAAAGAAGGGGGAGAAGGGAAGAATCCAGATGTGTATCATTTATTTGTGACAATAGTCAATTTATGTCGCCCTTGAACAAGCACCTGTTTTGAGTCATTTTCTTTATAGTTGGGTTGTAGCATTGCCTTAGGAGTTGTACCATGATTTTGAGTTTTACTCCTCTGATTGGTTATTCTTCCAAACATTTTGGAGAACCTTCATTGCCTCCTGCATTGATGGTTTATATCATTGGTTTTTGTTGGTGTCCATTGGTCATTCTTGTGTCGTGCCAATGTTCAAGGAAAGTTTTAAACTAAGTCACCCATTCCACAGATGTCTTGACCTTCCATGTCGGCCATTCCTTGGTTCATGTTGTGCTTAATTCATTATCATTTCCGATATTTTTTTTCCTCATTCCAATGTAGAAAGGACTCCTTACCTACACTACGGGGAAATGACCCACCCCCCCCCCGAGCACTTCGCTCCCAAAGGGAGCATTCTGGAAGCACCCTAGGGAGCGCACGTCTTAAACACTCCCTTATAGGAGTGTTATTTGGGAGCATGCTCCCTTGTTAAAAGAAATGCTCCTTGCCCTTTCAGGGAGCATCGCTCCCTAAGCACTCCTAGGATGCTTCCAAAACACTCTCGATATGCTCCTAAGAGCTTAAAAAACATTCCTTCAACGCTCCTACACGATGAGGCAAATTTGGCCATTTTTTTGTCTTGTGGAACCAAAACAAGGTTCCAAAAGCTTGCTTTAGACATGGCTAGGGTCCCTTGGTGGATTAAAACACTCACTCACTCCATTTGCTCTCTTTATATTTCTCATTTCTCTCATCTTTGCTAGGGTTTTGAGTGGGTTATTCACTAGTTGTTGAGGAGAAGATTTGTGAGAGCTTCGAAGGAAGATTAAACGCTGCCATTTGTGAGATCTTGAAAGGGAGATTGAAGGCTACCATTTGTGAGATCTTGGAAGGGAGATTGAAGGTTGTCATAGTTACATTCGTTAAATTTACATGCAGCAGCGAGAGCCATTCTCCTGGAGGATGGCTAAGACCCTAGACAAGATCTAGGGCCCCCAGTGCACTCCTGGGGTATGTGGTCTGGGACCAAATTGATAAA
>SNQJ01S0006764.1:126679-166517 GCA_010110895.2 Picea sitchensis | reverse complement strand
CAAGAGAAGCCAAATGAGTAGTGTGAGTGAAAGAGAGGGGGTGGGGTTGGCTTTATAGCTTCATTAGGGGCTCTAAACAATTCTAGAAGCTTACCATGCATGCCCCTAACCCTAATTTTAAAAAAAAAAAAAAATTTCCCTCACTTTTCCAGCTGCGGGCCTCATTGGCAAAAAAAAACCGGTTCAGGGGGCCGGTTTGAGCCGATCTGGGCTCAGAACCGATCGGCCCGGCCGGTTTTACCGGTTCCGGTTCAGTTCTGGTAACTATGCGTTGTAGTTGAGATGTCCAAGTCTTCTGTGCCAAAGCTCACAGGGATTTACCGTCTCGTGAACTAGAGCTTGAACAACATGACCTGAAATTTTATAAAATCCACTCTCACGAGTTCCAATAGTTATAGCAATGCTTAAATCTTCATTTGAGGACCACAAGAGAGTCTTTCCTTTGGAGAAAGCTACTAAGTAACCCTTACTTTCTAAAACTAGAACAGAGATTAGATTTTTCTTTAGACCAGGGACACAAAGAATTTCATCAATGTGAAATATATTACCTGATTGAAATCGGAAAGAGGTAGATCCAAAACCTTTTATGTCATAGGTGCCATCATCACCTAGTTCCACCTTTGCCTTGAATTTCTTGTCTTGATAGTTTGCAAGGTTTTGTTTGAAACCTGTCATGTGGCTGGAAGCACCGCTGTCTATTAACCAAATCTCCTCTGACTTGGTAATAATGTCGGAAAGAGCTAAGATAAGATAATATTCTTTTTGTTGTTCTTGCTCTTTGGTGGCAGCCCTGATTTGTCTTCTTTGAGGCTCCTCTTGAGGTTTAGCCTCTTCAGTGGCAACTGAGGCTTGGAATCTTCCTCTTCTTTTCTGCTAAGAGGGAGGATTCCTGCAATCGCTTGCATAATGTCCTACCTTATTGGAGTTAAAACATTTAACTTTAGATAAATGAGGATTGAGATGAGATAGCTTACCTTGGGGTTTCTTACCTTTGCCTTTTGATTTAGGGAACTTCTTTCATTTATTGGTCTTTGCTGCAAGAGCATGATCTTTTAGAATTGAATAATCATTTATGTTGTTTAGTCTTTCTTCTTCTTCTAAGCAGTCATGCCACAATCTTTCAAAATTGGGTTGGGATTCTCTTCCATTTACGGATGCAAGAAAAACTCCCCAAAAATCAGGAAGTCCATCAAATGTTGTTTGAACAAGGTCATCATCATCTACAGGAACTCCTATTGCAATAAGTTGATCTTTGGTTTGAGCAATCTTGGAGAAGAAGGTAGCAACTGTATCATCTTTTCCCATTTTCAAAGTACGTAATTGTTTCTTCAAAATTCTTTTCTGAGTTGGTGCCTTCTTTTCATAGAGGTTTGCCAAGGCATCAAAACAATATTTGGCAGTCCTCAGATGACCAATGATGGGCATCATGTTGTCCTTGACAGAATCAAAAATGATTCTCTTAGCATTGGTTTGTTTCCTTTTGTATGTTGCCCTTGATGTGTTTGAGGTAGGTTCTTCAATTTCCCTAGAGATCAACTCTTCTAGGTCATTCTCTTCAAGAATGTTTACTATTCTGCATTTCCAAGCATTAAAGTTGGTAGCCCCTACAAGTTTGTCTTCTACTTTAACTGATGAGGAGGCCATGCTGAGATCTCTGCAAAACAACCCTAACAAAGATGGATCTGTGCAGACTCAAGTTTATATCCTTGAGCTCTCTTCACACCCTTAGCTCTGAAACCATGTTAGAATTAGGGAAGAAGGGCAGAAAAATACTGTCTTTTAAAATTCTGTTAGATAGAACAGCAAAGATCTAAATTAAATCAAGTTTTAGAACAGAAAAGTAAAGCAATCTGAACTGTAGTTTGCTAGATAGTCAAATCAGAATTAGGAGAAAAAAATCAGAATATAAACAGCAAGTAGTATTGAACATATAAACTTATTTCTGAGTGTGCACAATGCTCAGATCTGATCTAGAGTTTTGATTCTATTCATAGACAAAGATTTGATCCAGACATAAACTTTCTAGTAAGCAAGATAGATAGATCTGAATAGTAGACCTCTAAAGTGGATCTAGTCATTCACTTATCCAGAAAGATCAACCAAGACAGATCTAAGTAAATGAATTTTTGTATTAGATCTAAACAAAGATAAACTTCAGAATACAGATCTAGACACAGATCTAAACAATTGAATCTAAACAAGTAACTTACCTTGAATTCTTACCTCTGATCAATGAAGGAGTTCATGCCACACACAAGGGATGAAGTGCCACAAATAATATGCTCAGAAAAAGTCTAGAGTCATAGATCACCTCAAGGGTTAGATCTCTTTCCAAGAGAATTATAGGACTGTTAAACCTCCACCAGAACTTCACACAAGTTTACCAAAAGAACACCCCATAAACCCTCATGCATGAATAAAACAGCTAGGAGGAAGGACGGTTGTCTTAAGGATGGCCCAGCCACCTTACTTAGGGTGTCGCGACCCTCACAAGAAACTCAAATAGGGGACGGCAGACTGATGAAGAGGATTTGTTGGCTAATGGAAGATGGTTGGCTGGTAGTGATCACAGAGGGCAGCAACACAAGTGTTCTCAACAGAGGAAGGCACTTACCACACTTCATATAACAGCAGAAACCAATCAGCAAGAACCTGGAACAAATCAGCCACAAAGGGAGGCTTGAAAGTTGCCACTAAAGGAGCCGTTGACTACTGCAAGGAGGCTGAACTGTTGCAAGGGAGGCCGAACTATTGCAAGGGAACAATCTGCCACACTTAAGGGAGAGAGGAATAATAGTGTATGAGTAAAGGGGGAGGGGTCTTTATTTATACTTTTGGGTGAGGGTTAGATAAAAGAAATAATAATAAAAATAATATATTTAATTAATATAAATATTAATTAAATATTTCTTGTATTAACCCCTAAAAATACAAAACACAAACCCCAAACAAACTCAAGCCCAAAATCCAAGGGTGGAGGGTTTAGGAGAGGTTTACACATGTCCATATAATTCTCAAGGTGACCTTTTTAACTTTATCAACACTGCATATGGGATACATCCCTCATGTGGTCATGTCTGCCTTCAAAGAGGGTCCAACACCAACAAACACTTGATCAAGGACCAGGTTGCCCCAGAACATTTCTGGGGTCTTATCCACCAAGGTACAAGACCAAGGATCAACCCATGCCCCAGACATGGGTACCCTGGAACACGTCTAGGGGCCCTAGACATATCTAGGGACTTAACTGCTTGGTCCTAGACCAAGAACCCCAATCATATACTGGGGGCCCTCTCAAGGGTCTTTACTGCTTGGTCCCAGACCAAGTACCCCAGTTATCTACTAGGGGCCCTTACAAGGGTCTTTTGTTGCTTGGCCCCAGACCAAGTACCCCAGTTATCTACTGGGGGCCCTTACAAGGGTTTTTTGCCATGGCACTAACTGTTTGGTCCCAGACCAAGAACCCCAGGAGTGCACTAGGGGCCCTAGATCTCAGCTAGGGCCTTTGCCATCCTCCCGGAGAATGGCTCTTGCAGCTGCTTTAAATTCAACAATTTTTCACCAGAACATGGGTCTTCATGTATCCACATTGTACTTGGTTAGCATACATGCTTATTTTTCACGAAAGCATGGGTATGCCCTATTAGAATTTGGTAGCTTGGAGGTACTTCTACATTGGCAGTGCTCAACATGCGGAAGTGACCGAGCACACTTTCTCCCTAGTGACTTTATAATGAGTTTTTATAAAGAAACTTTATAAAGTGATTTTATAAAGTTGGGTCTTTTAATTTTTAAATGTAAAAGTGACTTTATGATGTTATGGGTCACTTTAGTGACTTAAGAGACCTCAACGGATGATTATGTCGTGACCATTGATCTCATGAGGGCAAGATCTAATTTTGACCGTCAATCTCATTGGAAGACCAAGGGTTAGGGCAGTTACATTTCGAAAATGCATAAAGACAGCATTAGTGGAGAAGGGGGACGCACACTTTGAGGAGAGAGGAGTGGGAGGTGAAGGGTCACACATCCCGAGAAATCTTTGAGCGTGGAGAAAGGAGAAGCACAACAGGCAGGGGATGCTCACCTTTCAATAGTGAAAGTGGGCACGCATTCCAAGGCACTTACAATTGATATTGAACAGGACCGTACAACTGCTAAAGTCATTCCTACTATATGGATTTGCTAGATAGTACAGTTGTGGTATGCACTGAAATCGTGGCTCTGATTTCAAGGCAAATTGTTGGTTTAGAATATGTATTTTTTCTTTGCTGCTGGTACAGAAAATGTGCATTCTTCAAGACAATTAATGCTGAAGTACAGGTTGTACAGTTCAACATTGAACGAAAATTTGATGGAGTTTCATAGGCAAAGTCTTGGCACGGATTTCTAGAGTCGTTGGCACAGTTTTCTAGGTATAGAAGAGGCACATTTTCTGAGCTGAGTTTTGTTATATTCATGTTGTAAATGGCTGTTGTAATCTCAGTATCTTTCTCTGGAGCTTAATAAAGAAATCTCCTTAATTTGTCACTCTTTTCCTGTCTTATTCTTCATGGGGTTTTGCCCAGATTTTTTATGGTGCCAAATGTGTATTTTGTCTACTGTTCGTAAATGATTCCGCTGTTGATTTAGTTCCAGATCTATATTATTTAGTGTTTCTGCTCATTAAGTGCAGTTAGTATTGGGTTTTCATGCTGGACTGTTGAGACTTAAATGGAGATTGAAATCTGAGTATGATATAGTGAGTTTCTGAACTATTTTTTAACATGGTATTAGAGCTAGGGCTCTGAAGTTCAGTGGGCAACTTTGGCACTTGGACAGCAAGTGATTTGTTGGGGCATTTGCTTGAAGAAGGGAGAAGAGGTTCTTTGTCAGATGAACAAAGATGAATTCCAGCATCAGGTTTGAAGATAGGTTGGAGGGGATCTCCAACTACCTGCAGTGGAAGGTTAGAATCACCAGTGTTCTCAAAGAGAATAAATTGTGGTCGTTTGCGAACACCATCGTTTCTGTACCTGCATCAAATCCAATAGCTCTTGATGTTCATAAGGTGAAGGAAGTCAAGACTCAGAGAATTATCTTGGATGGGGTCAAAGACCACCTTATTCCGCACTTGGCTGAGAAGAAGACAGCCAAAGAAATGTGGGATGCACTGAAAATTTTGTATGAGGCAAAGAAAGAGAACCGGAAAATGCCTCTCCGGGACAAGATCCATAGTGCTAGGATGGCCAAAGGAGAGAGTGTGGCCACCTACCTCACCTAGGTTGCCCAGGTGAAGGACGAATTGGCAGATATTGGAGAAGTTATTCCTGACTCGAAGTTGGTGCGGATAGCCCTCAAAGGCTTCACCAAGGAGTGGGAGTTTTTCATGAAGTGTGTGGTGGGGAGAGAGAAGCTCCCTGACTGGAGCAGATTGTGGGATGACTTTACGCAAGAGGAGATCCGGGAGGGGTCTCAGGAAAAGGTAGCGGATGGTGCAGACGACAAGAACGTTGCTCTTGTGGGAAAGAGCAATGAGAAGAAGGACATGAGCAAGGTAAGATGCTTTGCATGTCACAAGACTCGCCACTATGCTAGTGAGTGTCCGAACAAGAAGAAGAAGTTGGAACCAGAGCTGTCAGCATCAGCAGAGATTGCAGAGTTTGTTGAGAGATATGAGAGGGAGTTCTCTCTCATGACTGGTCTTGTGGGCAGTGGGTGCCTAGCGTTCGAGGACATTGAGTCGTGGTTCGTGGACACTGGAGCTTCTCGACACATGACAGGGTTGAGGTCAATTTTCCTCAGTCTTACAGAGATAGACTCAAACTGCAATGTGAATTGTGGAGTGGGAGTAGTGGCTACTTGTTCAGAGGGAGCAGAGACTTCTAGTACAGGAGCAGCTATGGCAGTTGATGAGTTGGAGACGGATTCTAGTGGTGATACCAAATGTACCTCTCTCGCTATGAGGGAGTGTTAGAATTTGGTAGCTCGGAGGTACTTCTACATTGGCGGCGCTTAACATGCAGAAGTAACCAAGCACAATTTCTCCCTAGTGACTTTATAATGAGTTTTTATAAAGTAACTTTATAAAGTGATTTTATAAAGTTGGGTCTTTTAATTTTTAAATGTAAAAGTGACTTTATGATGTTATGGGTCACTTTAGTGACTTAAGTGACCTCAACATATGATTAAGTCATGACCATTGATCTCATGAGGGCAATATCTAATCTTCACCGTCAATCTCGTTGGAAGACCAAGGGTTAGGGCAGTTACATTTCGAAAATGCATAAAGACAGCATTAGTGGAGAAGGAGGGCGCACACTTTGAGGAGAGAGGAGTGGGAGGTGAAGGGTCACACATCCCAAGAGATCTTTGAGCGTGGAGAAATGAGAAGTACAGCAGGCAGGGGAGGCACACCTTTCAGGAGTGAAAGTGGGCACGCGTCCCAAGGCACTTACAACTGATATTGAACAGGACCGTACAGCTGCTAAAGAAGTCCATACTGTACGGATTTACTAGACCATACAGCTAAGGTATGCACTAAAATCGTGGCTCTGATTTCAAGGCAAATTGCTGGTTTAAAATCTGTATTTTTTCTTTGCTGCTGGTACAGAAAATCGTGCACACTGTTCAAGACAATTAATGCTCAAGTATAGGCTGTACAGTTCAGCATTGAACAGAAATTTGATGCAGTTTCATAGGCAGAGACTTGGCACGGATTTCTAGAGTTCTTTGGCACAGTTTTCTAGGTATAGAAGAGGCACATTTTCTGAGCTGAGTTCTGTTATATTCATTCTGTAAATGGCTGCTGTAATCTCAGTATCTTTCTCTGGAGCTTAATAAAGAAATCTCCTTAATTTGTCACTCTTTTCCTGTGTTATTCTTCATGGGGTTTTGCCCAGATTTTTTATGGTGCCAAATGTGTATTTTGTCTACTGTTCGTAAATGATTCCGCTGCTGATATAGTTCCAGATCTATATTATTTAGTGTTTCTGCTCATTAAGTGCAGTTAGTATTGGGTTTTCATGCTTGACTGTTGAGACTTAATTGGAGACTGAAATCTGAGTATGATATAGTGAGTTTCTGAACTATTTTTTAACATGCCCACCTCAAGAAAGATAAATACCTGATACTTTGGTCTTTGTTTGCAAGTACTCTCTTGATCCTCGGGACTGCAGGATTCCTCCTTAGTTCACTATGTTACTGTTATGGCTTGTATATTGTATTTCGGCCCTCAGCTTCTCTTCAACCCTCACACATTAGGGGGCATCTAGTTACACTTAAAATCGGTCCTCTAAGTTATTTGAGTGGAGTTGAGCCATTATCATTCGTTATAACATTAAAAAACACTTTTTCTAGCCTACTTTGCCTTTTAAAATAACTTTGTGGAATTATTCCTAAGAGTGAATCTAAAAAAAATTAAATTGGAATTATTCCTAAAAATAGCACTAAAAACTATGCGAGTGCAATTTCCAAACTAGATCTTGAACTATACACTTGTAGAGCCATGATCTCTCTTGCCAACTAATGTGAACTATATTTTGTCTTATAAAAGAGAGGTTCTTTGGTAAGAGAAATAAATTCTTGGAGATCTAAACACTTTTATGCAGATATTGGGTTGGATCTTGGTAAGCTTTCCTTTGTCCTTGTATGATAGAGATTTTCCTTAACTCTCTAATTGAGGTCTTGCTGTGAGTGTAGCCTAGTGGATCTAATTGGATCCAAATACCATAGTGAGATAGTAAGATCCTTATCTTGAGGAAGGCTTCTATACATGTTACTTAATAAGTTAATACTAAGGATGGAGGGACCCAGATTAGGGTGATAGAGGTGCTGCAACAATGGATCAGGTATTCATACTTGTAACATATTTCTCATACTTTTAAATATAGATCTATCTTCTTTTCCCCCAAATTCCTTATTATTGTTCTTATTGTATATAGATCTAGGAATTGGTATTGAATTGTTTAATTTAAGAAGCAATTTAGATCAATATCTTCATTTTAATGCATCTGTTGGATTGTAGAGAGGTTTGGTTACTTGATTGTGTGCAGATCTAAAGAGGAAGTTGGAGCTAGAGCTTGATTGGATCAGGACTACTTATTATGATCTACAACAACCAACGTAAAATGGTCTGTCTTTCTCCTTTCTCTTTTGCATATCATGTTATGAGAAGTTGATCTATGGAAATTAGATAGTGATCTATCAGCTGTCTGCGGTGAGATTCCAACCCACTCACCGGTGAATCCTAGATCTAGTGATACAAAACAATTCCCTACAACACAACGCATCTAGAAAGCTTGCAAAGCTGTTACGTCGTTTATGAGGTGGAAGGGAGAAAGTTTTCACTCTAGACTATTATTTACCCAATATTCCTTTTTGTGGTCTTCAATACTACATGATGACAAGTCATTGGTCGAAACAAAATGGTTCTCAAGTTTTCAAGTGAGCAATAAGAACGACAATGGACATCTTTGATGGTAACTCCAAATATTGGATTTTGTAGCTTGATTTGAAGGCTCAGTTTAGACTCAACAACTCAAATAGAATGGTTATGGACAAAGTGAAGGACAAATGCAAACTCGTAGAAATGTGAGAATTTGTCTTTGCAAATCACAGCATAGACTCAAAAGGTTAAGATGGATGTTGCTCACCTATGTCAACTCTTAGAACATTGGGAAAGAGCCCCCTGCATGAGTTGGAACCCTCTTGTGGCCACTCTAGTTCCTTTGTCCCAATCCTAGCAATCTCAAAGGAGTGCAGGCCAGCCACGCCACAAGGCAGGTAGGCAGGTAAAGAAACGTAGAAGTGTCAGGCCGGCCCAATTAGCCACATAACCCCCCTTCCCAAACACCGAATGACAAGTCTCCTACGCTATCCCTTGCAATTCTGAAGCAGAGAATCCTCCAGAAAAACAAGAAGGGCAGCAATGGATGGAAAATCACTGTTCCCAAACCCAAACCATCGACCGGAGGCTGGGAAGCGTCATTCAACACTAATAAAGATGACCCACAGACATCTCAAATGGTTCTTGCTGCTGCATAGATTTTATTTCTTTATGATGATTAACTATGGACCTAGGTTCCCATGGCTGTCAGCATGAAGAACTAACGTTTTTGGACTTCATTATTTTGGTATTCATACCAGGTAGCATTTTGGTCTGTTTTAGCCAGCCACCTGTAACTTAGTTTCTAGGGCTAGTTAATTTTTTCATGCTTTTTTTAACTTAGTTTCTAAGGCTAGTTAATTTTTCATGCTTGTGCTAGTAACACTTGCTTTTCTGCTGCCCCCCTTTTTTGTATAAATGCTTATAAATTTTGTGACATTATGATTATAAAAAGAAACTACAGAAAGCATTTACTACAAATATATATATAGAGAGAGAGAGAGAGAGAGAATGTCAAAGATGGTGCTCTTTAAAACTTAAACACCAATTTCTGAAATAAAACACACACGCGCGCGTGCACAAACACACACACACACACACACACACACAGAGATATATATATATATATATATATATATATATATATATATATATTGTATTCAACCAATGACCTCAGGGTTCTTGTATTCAAAGCAATGACCTCAGGGTTCAGCAGCCTGGCAATGTTGTGCTTCTCTGATCGCAAAATAGCTTGCCAGGATTGCAAACACGTTACAAAGTCCCCAACAACAGGTACATGTGCAGTTTGATCGTCAGTAGTAGAATTCCAGTTGAATAAATTAATCCCTGATACAGGAGAGTGATTGCAAGCAAAAGTAAGACGCTGCTGATGAACTGGAATGTTATGTTTTCCCTGCAATATTCCAACAAAAAAATGAGATAATCAACATACCATCCGGGATTAAAAAAAAAGGAAAAAGTACTAAAATGGGAAAACAATGCCATTTGGAGTTGATCCTCAAGGTTATTCTTGAAAATGTCCCACTAGATGATAAAACTTTATGTGATATTCACAAAAAGAATAATAGCAAAAAGAATTGAAGTCTTGCATTTGCAAACTAACATGATTAAAATTTTCTTAAATATGAACTTATCAGAAAGAATATCTAGCAGAATTCTGGGAGAAGCTCAATATTAATTTTAGCATGAAAAGGAAAATAAAGAAGATATTAGACAAGGATGATAAGAATCTAACAAAGTTTTACAGTCTATTGATTTTTTTAATCTTTGACCACCTTACAGTTATTTGAGAAGAAAGCAGCTACTCTTGAATAAATGAAACGGTTGTCATAAAGAGGTGTATTTGGCAATTCCATGATGCATAACCACTAAATTTACATGCCCCTATTGTAACACAACTTACACAGGTTCATATACCCATGTGAGAAAGCATCTCTGTGGATTATGCCATGTAATGAAAAGAAGGGTAAAGCAATAGGAGTCAAAACTTGTGATAAAGTGCCAGCGAAAGATAGAAAAAAATGAGGGAAGAGGAAGCATAAAACAAATCCAAAAAAACAAAGGTTGAATCTAAGACCTCATATAGAATGTTCAGTGGTTGATCCCCATCCCCCCATGCTAGTGCATTCTCGCCCATGTATTCAGGGCATAGAACAATAGTAGATATCATTGACCAAGGTTGTAGGGATGACGTGGATGCAAAAGTGTTGAGAGACCAACATGTACCCTTGTGAGTCAATTTAGGATGGTTTGTTCTCTTGGTTGAGGAGTCCAACAAATTATCTTGGTAATTGTGATATTTCTCCCACATTTGGGGAACCTTACAGATATCTCTTTTAATCGAGAGTATTGAGATTGTAATTGAGTCATTATCCTTGGCACACGAGCTAAATAAAGTTTGACTCAGCTTTTCATATGAAACTTGGTACCAGCACCAAGTACATCTTAAAGAGATATGACACCAGATCAGAGTTCAAGGATCTTGTAAATTCAGAGGGAGTCAGTTTGCTGGGAAGCAGACATATTATGAGACTCAAAGGAAGCAGTCCTAGTATGTGAGTTAATCCATGACATGCAGCAGATGGCAATGTTGAAGTTATATTTGTGGCTTGTGTCTTCTCTCAAATAAAGGTAATTGACTATGACAAGATTCTTGCTCCAGTTGCCAGACTTCCATCAGATTCATTATATCCCTCGCTGCAGTTTTTGGTTGGAAACTTCACCAAATAAATGTTAAGACTAAATTTTCTTAACGGTGAAGTTAAGCAAGAGGTTATATCGAACAGCCTAAGGGGTTCATAATCCATGGGAAAGAATCCCATGAATTGAAGCAAGCTCTGAAAGCTTGGTATGGAAGATTTGACAGTTTCTCTACAGAGTCTTGAGTTCACCAAGAGTATTCCAATCTTTATATAAAGATTGTACAAAATCATCCTGTTAACTTAGGATGATCTGTTCCTTACAGAAAAGGAAAATTTGATAGCTCAGACTAAGAGGAATCTTTTCTGCAGAATTTGAAATAAAAGACGGGTCTTTTGCATTATTTCCTGAGCTTAGAAGTGTTGCAGAAACCAGGTGAGATCCTTCTCTCACAAGAGAAAGTATGCAGTTGATATGCTCCGCAGACTTGGTATGTTGGACTGTAAGTCCATATCCACATTGATGATTACAGGTACAGATCTGGAAGACCCCCCCTTATATTAGCAGACAATTGAGTCCTTGATGTATCTTATACATACCAGAGCAGACATTTGTTATGCAGTAAATGCCCTCAGCCAGTTCATGTGTGAACCAAAGCATATACATATGGTTGTTGTTAAACATATTCTGAAATATGTTCAAGGGACTATAGCCTATGGGCTCAGATACACTTCCAGTGGAGGTGTAATACTTCATGGATATACAGATTCAGATTGGATGGGCAATACAGTGGACTGGAAAAGTACTTTCGGATATTACTTAAATTTGGGTTCAGCAATGATCTCTTGGTCCAACAGGAAACAGGGTTCCATAGCCCAGAGCACTGCAGAAGCAGAATACATTGCTGCAAGTGGTGCTAGCAGAGAAGTAGTGTGGCTCAGGAAGATACTTTCAGACTTGTTCAGTGCAGAGCTAGAACCCACAGTCATCCACTGTGACAACCAGAGTTGTATAAAGCTCTCCGAGAATCCAGTGTTTCATGACAGGTCAAAGCACATTGAGATGAAATATCACTATGTTCGGAACATGGTGCAGAAGAACATTCTCAGTATTCAGTATGTTCCGACGACAGAACAGACTGCAGATATTTTGACCAAGCCACTGTCCTTGACAAAGTTTGAGTACTTTCGAGACAAGCTTGGTGTTGCTGAGAGGGAGTGTTGAAATTAGTGCAGCTGCAAGAGCCATTCTTCCGGAGGATGGAAAAGACCCTAGTTGTGGACCAGGGCCCCAGCACACTCCTGAAGTTTCTTGGTATGAGACCAAGCAGTGAGTGCCATGGTAGAAGACCCTTGTGAGGGCCCCCAGTAGATGGTTGAGGTTCTTGGTCTTGGACCAAGTAGTAAGTCCCTAGATGTGTCTAGGGCCCCTGGATGTAGTCCAGGGAATCCTTGCCCAGTGCCTGAATTGATCCTTGGATGTGTTCCTTGGTGGTTGGTATAAGTCCCTAAATGTGTCTAGGGCCCCAGGATGTGTTCCAGGGAACCCCTGCTTAATGCATGGGTTGATCCTTGGTCCTGTACCTTGGTGGATAAGACCCTAGATGTGTTCTAGGGCCCCCAGATGTGTTCTGGGGCAAACTGGTCTTTGACCAGGTAAATCTTGGTGTAATACCAAGATGTGTTGATGTGTGATCCTCTTCCTCTCTCCCGGGATGGTCCATGAGACCTAGGAGAGTCTATGAAGATGGGCATGACCAAATTATGTGATGTACCCCCTTATGCAGTGATAATAGAGTTTATTTGTCACCTTGAGACTCTTATGGACATGTTTTGCCACTAAGGAACCCCCCCTTGACTTTATCCTAACCCCGTGATTGATCTTTCCTCTTGGTTTATGAGTTGGGGTTTTTCATCTTGTGTGAGTGGGGTTTTAATTTTGTGTTTGGGGTTTGTAATATTAAATGAGAATATTAATTAATATTAAAATTGACATATTAATTAATATTTATATTAATAATATGTCAATATATTAATTATTATTTTAATGACCTGAAACCCTCTCCTCAACTATAAATTAGAACCTATCCTCATTATCTCTTACACTCACACTCTCACCCTTCAACAAAGTTGCGACTACCTCAGTGACAGTCTTCTTCTGATTTTGCAGCCTCCTAAATTGTTCAAGCCTCAGTTATGTTCTACATTTGCTGGAAGGTTCTACCTTGGAGTTGTTTGCTAGATGTTTCTCTTCTGAGGTCTTCATTGTTGCCAGAACTATCCTAAATTGCAAATTTGTTCCTTCTCTAGCAACCGGACCTATCTACTGTGTGAGATCAACCTCCTCCTAGCCACCGAGCCTGTTGTAGGGTTGTCGTCCCTCTTCTTGTTCACAGATCTGAGTTTGGAGGAGCTGCGGCCACTTTCTGGGCTCCCTCCATGGTTGTCTTACCTCCACTCTAGCTGTCGCATGGAGTAAGGTAAGGGTATGTAGCTTGTTGTCCCTTTTTTCTGAGTAAGGGACTTGTGGACTGTTGTTGAACTTCACTCACCTATTCATATCTATCCCTGTGGTGTCACTGGATATAAGGGTTTACTGTTTGAGTAAATTGCTTGGGGTTATTGTTATCTTTCCTTGGGGTTTTCTTATTGGCAAAACAGTCATAAAGTTCTCCTTGACAGAGATCAAACCCTAAAAGGTTGATCCATGAACCTAAACTATATCTGAGCATATTATACAGAGGCTTACATTCACATATGTGTAAGGTACATCTCTCAGTATTTCAAGAGGTAAGTTTCAGATCCACTTGCTTCAATTTTAGATCTACTTGTTTAAGTTTCAGATCTACTTGTTTAAGTTTTAGATCTACTTGTTTCAGTTTCAGATATAATTGTTGTATGCTCAGAAATATTTGTTGTTTCAGATCTACTGTGTTTTTTATTTGCTTCTACTCAGAAATCTTCTTTAGATCTGTTGTATGTGTACGCTGATCTAGCAAACAGAAAATTTTAAAAGTATTATTCTTTTGTTTTTTCCCTATTTCTAACATCTTTCCTTTGTGCAAGGATAATTATTGTACCGTTTTTGGACTTGTCTATTGTGGTGCAATCAACTGTTTGGCAAGCCTTTAATAAAGAAGTGTGTGTTTTCATCGAACTTTCCTTCTTGTCAGTATTGTGTTCTTACTTTTGTGTATTGATTAGTAGCTCATAGCCTATTGTTGTGATTGATTTCAATCTTTCAATTGGTTTTCTTTCCTCTATTTCTTTCATCTTTCTCACGCTAAAACTGCAAGATCCCTCCAAGCGAATTTAAACTATCTTTTCCTAACGCCTTGGCGGAGTGTTTACACGCTGTCCAAGGCATATTTGTTGTTGTTTTTGTGTGCTTTTTTGCAGAAAATCAGATTCGAATCAGCAGCCCGATACCTAGGGACTCCCCCCCTGAGGTTGGCACGCACCAACCCGAACAGAGAGGAGGTTTGCTACTGATAATCCCCTGATTATCATTACTTGAAAAACATAAAGCAAGATTTGTGGCTCGTGGATTTTCTCAAAAGGAAGGTATTGACTATGAAGAAATATTTGCTCCTGTAGCCAGATACACTTCTATCATAACCATCATAGCTCTTGCAGCCAAAATGAAGTGGAAGTTACACTGGATGGATGTGAAAACAGTCTTCTTAAATGGTGTTATTGAAGAAGAAGTGTATATAGAACAACCACGAGGGTTTGAAGTTGAAGATAGAAAAAATCATGTCTACAGGTTGAAGAAAGCTCTATACAGGTTGAAGCAAGCTCCTAGAGCTTGGTATGGCAGAATTGATAGTTTCCTGACGAGCTTGGGCTTTACCAAGAGTAAAGTTGATTCTAACCTTTACTTCAAGGTTATGAATGATGAGCCAGTTATATTGCTACTATATGTGGATGACTTATTCTTAAAAGGAGAAGAAAAGTTCATTACAGATTGCAAGAAGAAGCTCGCTGCAGAGTTTGAGATGAAAGACCTAGGGCTGATGCATTATTTCTTAGGTCTTGAAGTTTGGCAGAGCCCAGAGAAGATCTTCCTTAACCAAGGGAAGTATGCAATTGAAATACTGAAGAGATTTGACATGTTGGAATGTAAAGCCATGAACACACCCATGGAAACGAATTTGAAGCTCCCGGTTGATACTTCGTCAGAGTTGGTAGATGCTACTCTATACAGACAAATTATTGTATCGTTGATGTATCTGACGAATACCAGGCCATATATATGCTTTGTTGTGAACACCTTGAGTCGGTATCTAGTGGAGCCCAGACGTGTTCACCTTGTAGCTGCAAAGCATGTGATGAGATACCTTAAGGGTATGTTGGATTATGGTCTTTGTTATACTGGAGATCATGACTTCGGACTATATGGTTATACTGATTCAGATTGGGCTAGAAGTGTTTCAGACAGGAATAGCAATTCAGGATGTTGTTTCAGTTTGGGGTCAGCCATGACTTCATGGCAAAGCAAGAAGCAATCTAGTACTGCTCTCAGCACTGCAGAAGCGGAGTACATTGCAACATGTTCCGCCAGTTGTGAAGCCATATGGCTTCGAAAGTTGTTGACAGGTTTGTTCGATCTGGAAATGGAAGCCACCGTGATTCTGTGATAACCAAAGTTGTATAAAGATGACAGAGAACCCAGTGTTCCATGATAAGTCGAAGCACATAGAGATTCGATATCACTACATTCGTGATATGGTGCAGAGGAGAGCTGTAAAGCTCCAATATGTTGGCACAGATGAGCAGGTTGCAGATGTGTTGACCAAGCCTCTGTCTCGTGTGAAGTTTGAGTACTTCTGAGACAAGCTTGGTATTGTCCGAAAGGACCTCCCTCAAAAGGGGGAGTGATGCTAATGATACTATGGTATCCTGACCAACAGCGGGTAGCTCTGTTAGGATTTTATATCCTAGGGGATTGATCATCCCTGGGAAGATCTCAAAGGTCCGGTAAGGACGGTCTGTCAGAGTACCTGTGCAAGTATATGCCAGTTGTGGTCAGTAGTGGTAGCTCCGTTAGGATTTTATATTCTAGGGAATCTTATGATTCATGGGCACATCCTGAAGGTCCAATAAGGACGATCTGTCAGAGTACCACGTGGTAGCTTGTTAAGATTTTATATCCTAGGGAATCTTATGATTCCTGGGCAGATCCCGAAGGTCCGATAAGGACGGTCTGTTAGAGTACAACAAAATGTTAATGTTGCACCTGCCTCATTCTATTGCCATATGTTGATGATGTTGTTCCAGCCTCGTGTTGTTGATGATGTTGTTCCAGCCTCGTGCTGTTGATGATGTTGTACCAGCTTTGTGTTGTTGGTGATGATGTTGTTCTAGCTTCATGCTATTGATGTTGATGTTTCAACTTCATGCTGATGATGATGACGTTACTCCAGCTCCATGTTGTGAACGATGATGATATTGATGATGAGAAAAACTTTCGATGATGTGTAGATGTGCCAGTCAGTGTTCCAGATGCTAATGATGATGTTGGCCTCTCCTTCTCTTGATGATGTTGTATTGGGTCATGTTAGTAGAATACCCTTCTCGTTAAGGGGGAGTGTTGAAATATTGTAACTTCAAAGAATATTCTAATTATATTTGAGTTATTATCTTATAGATCAAATCCCCTTTTGTGGATTGATCATGTTGGGTCTTGTATAAGACCAAACCCCCTTTTGTGGATTGGTCAAACCATATTTATATGGTGGTATTTGTAAAGTCGCCCCTAGTGTTTATAAAGTGGTTTTAACCACTCCTAGAAGAAGTCGGCCCTACTAAGTGAAGAGACATAACCCTAGCACCTCCTCAACTAGTATTTATATGTGAGGATGGTGCCCCACTTATACACCCACACTCACTCATCTAGTGTGCATATCTTGAAGGCAGTTGCAGTTGCAAGAGGAAGGAGAAGAGAGGCGCATGCTCAGTCTTGGTTTATTCTTGGTGTTTTGGTTTTAGTCTTGGCAATCTATTATTGAGGAAGTTTTTGTTGGGTTTTCTACCCCGTGAGGGTTTCCGAGGATAAAATGTTGTGTACCTTGTGATTGTGTTTCTTTCAGTGATCCTCTTTATGTTGTTGTTTTGGAAATGTATTGAATGCTCATGTAATTTGGAAATAATCTAATAACAGCACTAAAACTTAACAGGGTGCTCTTGTTAGCTATAATTAAGAATGGTGTCCTCCTTATGGATGTGTGGAAGAATATTTTATTTGGAGCTTAGCTCATTAAGAGGTCACCCAACCTTAAGAGGCAAGTGAACAAGAGTGGGTTCCTTCCACAAAAAGATCAATTGTAAGGTGTTGCCCTACCTTAAGGGTATTTTGTTATTAATAAAGTGTGGAGCATTTATGATATCTTGTTTGTGATCCAATTTCTTGGGTTAGATCATAACAATTGTTATTGAAGCTCCTTCTTGTGCCAAAAAAAAGAAGAAATGTTTTTTTCTATTTTGTAGGTTTTAAAAGGGAAAAAGAGGTTTGCGACACTCGGATTAATTGCTATAGCTTTCTCAGCTAAATTTGAAGAAAATACTTGCAAATCTAAGTTCCTCTCGAAAAAACACGTAATTTCAAAAAAAATCTTCCAAATCAAAGTTCGAACAATGAAGATATTGCTAATTTAAAATCAACTATTTGAGGGTTTTTCCGTAATGGCCGCATGGATTGCAGAGGAGATATATTTTGAAAGGGTGCTAAAATTGTCCAAATCGAAGTTTGAACAATGAAGATATTGTTGATTTAAAATAAACTATTTGAGGGTTTTTCCATAATGGCCACGCGGATTGCAGAGGAGATATATTTTGACGGGGTACTCAAATTGCAACCAGACCAACGCCATTAGATAGAGGGTTTTCAGGGGTTTAATTTGATATATTATGTTATGCTTCCGATCAATATCCAATACAATGCATCCCTTGCAAATTTGTCGCTTCAAACCCTAACAGAACCTAAAAATGACAATGAAATGGGAGGATCTAATGGCATTGTTCCAAAACACGCAGAATTCGATCAACAAGTATCAAAAAGATACGAAGAATTCAATCGACCAATATCAAAAAGATATGAAGGAGACATTATGTGATTTTAAGGAAGCCTGTATTATTGGTGCCACATATCCTTTCATCAGTGAAAGGTATAACCAAAAGAGATATGCCTGGTATGATTTAGAGGATGATTGCGATAGTTGTCATTTCAGGATGGCACCTACTTTCACCTTATATTTGATGAATCTATTCCACCTTATGTAGAGAACATCATAGAGGGAAGTCAAAAGAAGGTTATGACTACCAATTTCCAGCTTGCATATTCTCCATTGGTAGTATCCCTTCCAGATCCGCACCTCACCTTTTGCAGCTATATGGATGATCTTCTAGATATGGCAAGTTCCCTTTATTTAGATCTACATGACCATGTCAAGATTTGGAGCACAATACTCATCCATGTGTTGAGCTCAAGTGTTATCAATTGGAAGTCAACTTCAACAAGCTACATGGGACCCAAATTTACAATGGAGCTTCTTGGACTCCTGTAACATTTAGGATAGCACTTATACATGGGACCCCAGTTCCCTAGCCTACTTCAACATTGCAGTCAACACTCATCCATTAGACCCTGGTTTATGGTTGTACCTCCTCACTACAAGCATTGAGGGCAACACCTTTCTAAGCAGGGTGGAGTGTTCGAATCCACTCTAGCGGTGTAATGGGGGGGTCAAAAGGCCTATTACGGTAACAATAGTGGAGGCCATTCAAAGTAAGGTGGATTAAGTCCAATATGTTTGTTATTATTAAATAAGGCTCAATATGGTAGTTAGTATGGAATAAATGTAATGTGGCCTCATTAAAGAAGGTCCACTCGGTAGTTAGGTGATTGTTATGATTAGAGTGCTCTTCTTAGCTACATGTAAGGATGGAGTCCTCCTTATGGATATGTGAAAGAATATTGTATTTGGAGCTTAGCTCATTGAGAGGTCACCCAACCTTAACAGGCAAGTGAACAAGAGTGGATTCCTTCCATAAAAGGATCAATTGTAAGGTGTTACCCTACCTTAAGGGTATTTTTCTATTAATAAAGTGTAGGGCATTTTTGATATCTTGTTTGTGATTCAATATTGGGCCTTATTTAATAATAACAAACATAGTGGACCTTACAAACAAGATATCAAAAATAGGGTTAAGGATCATAACAATTAGTATCAGAGATCCCAACAATTTGACTAATAAAAGGACCCCAACAGTTGATGGCAGTTAGTAAGAGTTGTTAGGCAAGCCTAGTAGATTTAAAATACGAGCATGGAAACATTTATCATGGAAGTTTATTTATAAAAGAAGACTCAACGACGAATAAACCTTGCTTAAAAAAAATTAAATTTGCCAAGTTTTCAAGCTATTTGTGAGGACTTTGAGATCTATGACCCACTTCTTAACTGCTAGCTTGCACAATTTGTTAGTGAAATTCCAAGCACAATAATGACGAAGAAAGGTATCGTGACAAGTGCATTGCTCAAGGAATACATCGAGAGTGCATAGATTTCAAAAAGGAAAACTTGAGAATCATGATATCCATTAATAAAAGAAGAGCTATAACCTATGAGTCTAGCAGAACATCACAATTATAAATATGAATGAAAATGGAGAAATAATAATAAAGAAGAGCTGTAACCTATGAGTCTAGCAGAACATTACAATTATAAATATGAATGAATATGGAGAAAAAGTTACTAAAACAATATTAGGCTTGAAGATTGAAGGCACGTGTTGTCCCTTCCTATCTCACGAAATTGAGACAAATTAATTACATTTCCATTGACACAATTCCAAAATGACAAAATCTGACTCGATAAATGGATACTAATCCAATTGATTAAAATTTTGGCCAAAGATTAAATGTTGATGGAAGATAAAATGGTACTTGGGAGCAAGCCACTGTACCCAACAAATTTGTGATAGAACTATTGCTTGCAACATTCACAATATGATTCCAAATTATAGGCTGACAAGGGCATGGCACATGTGATAGGAAGGACTGGATTGTTTAAGATGTGTATATATGATGGATGGGAGCTACTCTGTCAAACAGGCCTATCAATATCTACTCCAACGAGATGTTGCAAGGAGGAAATACATAATCTGGTCCACCACAGAATGTGATAGAGTACAAGATTAACTTTGTTAAGCAAGCATGGTTCAAATCGATGTTGCAAATTTCATTTCAGGGAATATATTGCCAAGGGTTTGGAAAGAAACTTATCAAAAATATCTGTAAATAAAGAAAACATCGGCACGCATAACCTTGAACCTGAAAAACCCAGAAAAATCAACAACCTGAAAAACTCAGGAAAAAATGGGAATACTGAGAGAAATTGGAGATATCTGCAACACTGTAACTTCAAATAACACCAAGAAAAAACACAATTGTCGATCTCACCATTATAATGCCACAAGTAGAGTCCTTATACAAGAAAGAGAGCCTCAATAGAAGTCAAGATACTCAAGTATCTATTGTTGAGAAAATTACAAAACGTGAAGCGCTCAGTTCCACTGCATATGCTATACATTACGACAAAGATTCCAGAATCGATTGTCCAATAAGGACCTTCATGAAAATGTCAACTATGCAAGTTTTTTCATCATTGGCAGATACTTTCTACTCATAGAACTCACTAGACATACATTGTCAAATGAAAAGGTTGAAGACAAAAGTGAACAAGCTAAAGGAAAAAGCTCTATAATCCACCACTCGTAGAGACAACTCAATCAACAAGTTAAAGTAGCTTGTTTACCATAGTTGTTTAAATATCAAAGAAAATGCTAAAGCACAATAAGATAGAAAAATAATTAGTATACTAAAACCCTTGAAGAGGGTCGATAAGAAGTTTGATAGCTTCAGGACCAATTATGGACTTGTTACTCAATTCTAGATACTTATGGATTGGAGAAGGAATCGGAGGATCGACCCAAAATTATAGCCAAGAAAAAAAAAGAAATCAAAGAGAAAGGAAACGAGGATGGCCTGCATGGGAAAAAACTATCATTGAGAGTCAACATAACCAACAAATGTCCCGATTCAACATATAATAGATCTGAAAGTCATAGGTGAAAACCAAAACAATTCCTTAACCAACTAAAATCCTCAAGATGCCAAGGACTTGACGCTTGGCATTAAGGGAGATCAAAAGATGCACAAAATGGAGGGCATCAACAATTGATCCTAGTAAAGGATAGATGCCCATGGACTAGAACACAAAAAATGGCACTATAGAGGAAAGGTTGAACTTAAACCCTAACAACAACAAAAAATTCAACCAAAGGTAGCAATTCCAAAGATAGCCACCAAGACCAAACTAATGCCTCCACTAAAAATAAATTGGTGAAACAATTGTGTACACATGCATGTATACATTTATTTACTTATTTATTTATTATTCATATATGTATGTCTCGAAGTTTACAAGCTAAATCAAAGTTAATGTCAAATAAGCACCTTTCTTGATAAATTAAAACTCCTTGTGATTTGATGTCTTTCCTGATTACGTGCGATGTGTAATAATTTCCTTGTTATTTTAGTGCACTAATTTAGACACTGGAAAATTATAATAACATAAGTTGCTATCTAGAAATACAAGCGTCTAGAACATATGATTAAATGACCACCAATGTTGACTAAAATCCCTAACTTGTCAAAGAGGCCCTTTTCTTTTAATAAGCCCTAAACATTATTTTTTCAAGGACTAGACTAATGGGTTACCCACTAGTCGTCAAGTTTGTTTGGGGTCTAAGAGCCCAAGTATGTATATTGGAACCAACCAACAAGTTTGAAGATCAACAAAGTAGTCGAGGCCATCTACCTATTTATTATAGTTGCCATTTTGCAACGGACATCTTATGTGACTAGTGATATATTTGATATTTCAAGTATAAGCTATGTATCTGTGACAATATTTCTTATAAATATTAGACATGTTTCTAGTGTATTGAGAATTGTGATACAAATCTTATATGTAGTTCCTTCAAAAGATATTTGCAAACTTTTTTTCTTGTCTCGTGTTCTTAGTATTATACATTGCCATTCGTACTACAACATTATTTTGAGATTTTGTCAAGATAAGGTAAACAGGCCTTTACATGCTCCACAAGTGCCATACACGTTCCTCTTGGTCACAAACCATTAAATGTTTCGTAATACTCTTCAAAAATATTATATATGTATCATTTAATATTAAGCCATAGCTTCCCAAGTATGTAAGCTTATGTAGTAAGGAATAGACGTAAAATTCTTAGCCAATAAAATACTAAGAACTAAGACTATGAGGTCTGTGATTTAGGTCAAGAGTCCAAACATGTACATTAAAAGGTGCAAATGGCCCAACAACCGCATTGCTGCACTTCAACATGTTCTTGTTGAGAATTATAGCTCGAGCCTCGGATAGGAACTTCCGCACATGTTCTGTGTGAATGTGTGAGAACTAGAAGTAATTCAAGATATTTTCAAAAAGTAATTCTATTTTTCAAAAAGTGATTCTATTTTTCAAAAAATGATTCTATTTTCGAAAAGTAAACTTTATTTCGTAATTCACTTTAGTTAAATAGTGAAAATCTTATTTTTAGCAATTGAGTCTAGGAGTAATCTCAGAAATAGATTAGGGTTTTCGTCTCAGCTAAAACTAAAAAGACAGGTCAAGAAAGAGAGTTCAAACACACAAGAACACTTGAGCAGTTGACCAGGTTGAATGACAGATAGAGGGGGAGAGAGCAGGCAGCCAGGAAAGAGGCATTTCCAGGCAGCAAGCAGTCCCGTACAGAGGTCTGCACAGTTCCGTACAGCATACAGAACAGTTTCATGCAGTTGTACTGACAGGACCGTATGGATCTGTGCAGTCATACGGACAGAATCGTGCAGGCGTCCATATAGTCCGTACAGCAGAACGTACTCTCCCAGCTGGTTGTTCCACTCGGTTCGGGGTTTTTTTTATATCCGTGCAGTGCTGCTTTTTTGGACAGCATGCAGAGGTTTACTTGTACGTTTTTTCTAAGGAATGAAACGCTAGTTTTGAAGGAGTAATTACATGTGTTGTGTGAAATTAATATTTTGCTTCCGCTATTTAATTTCCAGTTATTCTGTGATTAATGCTGTGGTCTGAAATGTATTACTGCATTAATTAAATTCAGCGATCTACTTGTATGATTGAGATCATAAGGACTTTAGTCACCTAGGGCTTGGGATTTTTCACAGTTCTCTAACTATAGAGTATCAAGGCCTCTCTGTATGCCTCTAGGTTAAAACACTTTCTAAATTATCTTAAGACCCTAGTAAAAAAGGATTTTTCTGGTGAACATTTAAATTAACAAATATAAATATTAGTCATTCTTCTAATGAATCCTAGAGTTCTCGAAAGTCTGATCCATGTCCAGATTTCTCATCCATATCCAAGTTGTTTGTGTACTCCCATATTGATTTCATATTTATGCTACAGTACTGCTTCAGTATCATCATCTTTTCACTATCCAGAAATTTTTAAACAGCACTGGGTTGACAGGTAACAAGATATATCTGTTTGTGAATGCCCTACTAATAATTGGTTAACAGGCCTGCAAGATTGCAAAGAAGGTGGGTGTATACGCACTACAATGTACCAGAGAATATACTCACTGCATATACTGTCACACAGAGTTGATGGATCACCCCTGCCCCAAAGTTCGAACCCCACCCCCACCTGGGCTATAGAATGCATCTTCCTTCTCTTGAGGAATTTCATGGCATATCCCCATGATGGCATTTCTTTCCATGAGGCGAACGTGTTGTCCATGTTTAATGCACCCAACACACTGTTACAAATAGTTGATGGATCATTTCATAGCATATCCCTATTCATGGGTTTTCATTCCATGTGAAGAATGTGTTGTCCATATTCAATGCACCCAACACACTGTTACACAGAATTGATGGATCACCCTCCCCATTAAGTGTTTCATAATATTCTTGAAAAATATTATATGGATATCATTTACATAGCTTCCCAAGTATGTAAGCTTATGTAATAACGAATAGATTTAAAATACTGAGAACTAAGACTATGAAGTAGGTCTATGATGTTGGTCAATAATCCAAAACATATACATTGAGAGGTGCAAAGGGCCCAACAACAGCATTGCTGCACTACAATATCTTCTCTAACTAAAGATTATCAACAACTCTATGTTCAAACACTTTCTAAATTATCTTAAAACCTTAGTGAAAAATGATTTTTCGGGTGGATATTTAAATCTACAAATATAAACATTAGTCGTTCTTTTTATGAATCCTAGAGTTCTGGAATGTCTGATCCATGTCCAGATCTATCAGCCATAATCAAGTTGCTTACGTGTTTTGCTATATTGGTTTCATATTTATGTTACAGTACTGCTTCAGTATCGTCATCTTTTCACTATTCAGAAATTTGTGAACCGCAATGAGTTGACAGGTAACAAGATATATCTAATTGTCCATCCTGCTAATAATTTGTTGCCTGCAGGAGTGCACAAAAGGTGGGTGCATAAATGCTACAATGTGATGGAGAATATACTTGCCGCATGCATATACTGTTACACAGAGTTGATATATCACCACTGCTACCCCCACCCCTACCTGAGATACAGAATGCACCTCACTTCTCTCAAGAGATTTCATGACATATCCCCGTGATGGAATTTCATTCGGGATTTCATGACATATCCCCGTGATGGAATTTCATTCCAAAAGGAGAATGTGTTGTCCATACTCAATGCACCCAGCAAACTGTTACACAAAGTTGGGGGATCGCCCCTACCCCCATTCCCACTTGGGTTATATGTACCTCACTTCTCTGGAATATTTTCTTGGCATATCCCCATGATGGGATTTCGTTCCACGTTGATACTTCCTCTCTCTCTGCGGAACAAGGGGTTTGGCTTGAGGGATCGCCTTAAGGGAGGTTCAAGCCTCCAGCCCCCAACTACCCGAATACTTAAACATGTGCCTACAATCCGTCAAGAGTTGCTTGTGGGTCTTGCCAAGGAACATATCGGACTCCTTAAAACTCGATTATAATTTCAAATTCAAAGGACCATGGAGTGGGCATGTATCCAATAACCTCAAAAAGAACAAAATATATCATTCGAAATGGAATAGAATGATGCCAGTCTATTAATTTGCAGTCCAAGGGTTTCATCAAGATGCTAGTACGGAATGCTTGCGAAATAGATAATCATAAAGCGAATCGGAAAGAGATGAAAAAGCATTCAGATAACAAGCATGTCATGTGTGGGGCAAGAAGGCGTTCCAACCTGGATTTGTTTTTTCCAATTCTCTAGGAAGGCTGCAGGGTCCAACACTACCTGCACAAAAAAGATCAATTAAACATAACGTAACACAACACTGCAGGCCGTGAATTTTTCAGTTCTGTGATAAACCCCAAATGTACGATCACAAAAAGGACCGGGAGATGGTATCGGTTCCCGCGACTCACCGTGGAAGAAGAAGAGAAACTAGAGGATTTAACCCAGTCACCGTTGATGTTGATGATGGGCTTTCCCACGACATCAGATACGGTGGACATGGAAAGAAGGGAAAAAGGTCAATAATCTAATTACATCAATCAAAGATTTGCCTTGGCCTGGATTGGCTTGGTGGCCCTAATTGCAGGATCACGCCCCCAAATTGCAGTGGGGATTTAGAGCATTTTGCAGATTTCACCGTACTTGGATAGCATGAAGAAATGTATGAATCCACCCCAGAAATCGGACTCTCTTATATCTCTCTCCACTGCTTGTAAAAAAAGAAAAATAGTAATGACCCGCCGAATCATTGTACACACTCCTTAACAAAAGGTCTTCACCAATCCATCCCAATCTCGTGGCTGATCTTCAGCCGTACGATATGCCCACATCTTGGCCGTTCCTTCATTCAATATGCCTGGGGTAAGCTATTGCGTTTTGCTTGATCTCGGACATAATCGGAGTGGGTGGACAAGTGGTTCTTGTAAATATAAAATTTACCTGCTAAATAACAAATTTTCGGGCCTTCACATTAAGAAAACTTTCAACATTGTTAGGTAGCATTGGAATTGAACGGGCCTTAATTTCATCGAGATAGACTCAAACCCTTCTTGAATGCTCGGTTGGTCAAGGGACTCAACCCTTCTTGAATGCTTGGTTGGTCTTTCATACCAACCCCCTATCACGTTACAAAGATTGGATTGAGTGTTGCATCGACGAGTCAAATTTGGGGAACGAAATTTAGATTCACGTTTCTTTCATTATCATCAAGTTGAAAGTTTTGAGATTTATAATGATAATGTCGATGTTTACTGTTAGGAGACGAGAGACGAGTTTAGAATTATGTATATGGATAGGACTAAGTTAATAAATGTGGTAATTCTATTTTGTTTTAAGTTTTTATAATAATATAATAATTTTGATGAAAGTTACAATTTTATTATTTAATTGATGAGATTACAATTTTATTATTTAATTGATGAGATTTTTTTTAGTGGAATTTTGTTTTTATGAGTTTAAACTTATTTTAAAAAGATTCAAATTAAGGAAATTTCAAAAAAATATATGAATGAGGATGAAACTTTATTACACTAAAATAAAAATATTATTACCCAAAAAAATAAATTTATCCACTTATTAACTTACTCATATATGTATGTTTTTTATATTTGTCAATATTTATAATTTCAAATACATTGAAATAGTTAGAGAATCATCTACTCGTATTTTTATTTTCAAGTACATTGTATTAGTTAGGCATTCCTCCATCAACATTGTTCCAATACATTGTAGTAGTTAGGCAACCATCCATCGATATTTATATTTTCAACTACATTGTATTGGTTAGGCATCCCTCCATCAACAGTGTTTCAGCAAATCATGGTAGGGAGAGACCAACCTTCCTTTGTAACTTCCACAATCATTTATTTCATTTATACTTTGTCTTGGATGATAATTGTAGTTGAATTATAATAAATATACAAGACATTGATGAGTTGGGCTCGTTTTTTTTAAGAGATACAATATTAGCTTTGCAAATGTCATGATCTTCCATGTTAAAATGGTTTAGTATCAATCTATATGGATGCATTTGAGAAGAATGTTTGTAGCCTTATTTGACAAGTATTGATATATATACACGCATTCAAGAAGTGTTGTTTTAAATTTTGAAATTTTAAAATACATTGTCAATATGGATAGTTGGTCATTCATGTCTTTCACTACAAGATTCATGTATCAACAAAATAAATACTTTGCTAAGAGATGAAGACATCTATCAAATAGTTAGTAGATTTATTTTTTAGATTAAATACTTTATTTGACTATCAATATAAGAAATATCTACAAGGCATTGTATATAAAACAACACAAACCACATAATACACCCACCATGAGCAAAATGTCTAAAAAACTAGAAGCCTTGAAAGCCGAAATCCAAAAATATCATATACACTACAAATAGGCTAGTAACTCCAATAAAGATTGCAAATTGTTAAATATCTAGATGTATCAAAATTAAAACCATGGTTAGCTAAGAAACATGATCTATCACATCATGGTGTAGTACAAAAAAAAACATATTATGTGGGGGTTGCCTTTGTCCCTAGGAGGCGGCCCCAAACTTCAATCATAAGCTCAAGATAGGTGATGATGGGCTTCCATCCATGGTTACCTCTAATAAAGTTTAACATTGTTTACCGTCTTCATTAAACAATTTATTTAGTTTTGAAGGAAATGRCTACATACTCTCAAATCCAACATCGTTTAAAATTTATTTTTTTCACACTTTAATATCGAAACTGATAAACATAAAGCCAAGAATCAAGATGATAAGAAGAAAACCAAAAATCTTCCTAAGTTTTAGAAAAAACACTTAACAACAAATCTCTTTTACAAAACAACACAAACCACATAATACACCCACCATGAACTAAATGTCTAAAAAACTAGAAGCCTTGAAAGCCGAAATCCAAAAATATCATATACACTACAAATGGGCTAGTAACTCCAATAAAGATTACAAATTGTTAAATATCTAGATATATCAAAATTAAAACCATGGTTAGCTGAGAAACGTGATCTATCACATCATGGTGTAGTACAAAAAAAAAACATATTATGTGGGGGGTGCCTTTGTCCCTAGGAAGCGGCCCCAAACTTCAATCATAAGCTCAAGATAGGTGATGATGGGCTTCCATCCATGGTTACCTCTAATAAAGTTTAACATTGTTTATCGTCTTCATTAAACAATTTATTTAGTTTTGAAGGAAATGGCTACATACTCTCAAATCCAACATCATTTAAAATTTATTTTTTTCACACTTTAATATCAAAACTAATAAACATAACCCCCGGATGGGGTGTTAGTGCGAGACAAATGGCGCGAAGCGGGAGACCGGTCAGGCTAGCAAGGCAGGGAGCCATGTGCTGGGCTCGTGCCAACTACCGCCGCCTCGACCTTGCATTAATTAGACTTCACGTCGCTACAGCACCATTAACTATGGTGTGTCCGACCCTCATTACCAACTTCACTATGGCTCTTCCATCTGCAAGTGTTTTTCATCCTTGCTTGTGACCCGACCCCCACATCCCTCCACTGCCCAGGCCTGGATTAACCTGGACTTTCATGGTGTTCGCAACCCTCGGCCCTCTCCAGGCTCTTTGCATTTGCCTGGGGCACTCAGCTCTTATTTGCCTTCAAACGGAGCACATTATGTCGCGTCAAAGAGGAAGGCCACGAAGAGGCTCTCCATGGCATCCTCCTCGGCCCCGAACCTCTGTTTCTCCCCCTGGTTCGCCCTCCACGTTCTCCTCGCCGCCTCTGCAACCCGAGTTGTAACCTCTCGCCTCCTCCACCCCGCCTACCTCCCGGTTCAAATGCCTAGTCATCACTGATAGCTTGTCGGGCTCTCTTTCGCGATTTCCTGTCGTCCCACCGAATTCCAGAACCAGCGAACTTTCTCTTGCACCGGCAGTTTGCTCCTCCCAGCCACCCTTGGGGGCGCCACCTCTTCTTCGAAGTGCCCGAAACAGTGCGTACTCGTCTACCGACTTCATCCCTGATTCACGGCTGAAAGAAAGTTTAGCCATTCTCTATGGTCTGGTCTTCGAACTCCGTCAGGGAATGGAGGACCTCCAATTCTGACTCCAGCTTATGGATGGAAAGATCTCGACCCTCCTTCAGATTCTATCCACCTTCCAGGATGCTTTCCCCTCCACTCTAGAAGGCGCGGCTTCAGCAGAGGCACCCCATGCAGAGGGCGACGACAGGAATGATTAGACGCAACGTTCAGCAAGGGTCATTGTGGAGCAGGTCAAGCATGAGGACACGGAGGCTGTGACAGCTACAGGCCAACATGTGTACAGTCCGCTTGGAGACACCCTGCCAACTGCCAACATGGACAAGAGCAACATGGACGCTGACATGCATTTGGAAGGCAAAGGGACACCCATTGAAGAGGAACCTTGGTACGCGGCCTATCCAGCCACCTGGCCAAGTTACTCGCCAAGTGTTTGACCCCACAGGGGTTTTGTTCTCTTTATAGTTTCTTTTCTTAGTTGTAGCTTAGTCAGCTTAGTTCTGTTTTATACGACTGTCAGACTGTAAAATGCTAGACTTACCCAACTGGCTGAACTGGTTTCCCCTCTATTGGGGTAGTTCAGTAATTACAGTACGGTTGTTTTCAAGTTTTTGTACCTCTGGTCTGGTTTTTTGAAGACCCTTTATATATAAAATCTCTTACTTACAAAAAAAAAAAACTGATAAACATAAAACCAAGAATCAAGATGAGAAGAAGAAAACCAAAAATCTTCCTAAGTTTCAGAAAAAACACTTAACAACAAATCTCTTTTACAATCAAGATTTCAAGTTCAACACAAAATAAAAATTCATTACAATATATTACTTATTTTTCTTAACTTAATAAATACCTTAATTTTTTATATTTCTTTAAAAACCTTTAACAAAATCTAATATTATTTTTCAATATCTTATCTCATCATCTTTATCAAACTTCTTCATTAACCAAGTCTTGATGTATTCCTTCTTTTAAATCACTAAAGTCGCTCTATTTATATTTTTTATATCTCCTTTCGAAATTCAACCACTTGTCATATTAATATAAATTAAATGACACGATATTCAACATAAAGCATCGAATATTTTTGGCATTAAAAAAGATCTCGTTCTTAGATTCTTATCACAATAAATTAATTATGCTTAGGAAAATGTATATTCCATGGCCATGGGTCCTTAGGTTTTAAGTGTGGTCACATGTTTGCCCAAATATCCATTGGTTATGATTGTTTATGATAAAAGTTTCGATATAATGTTGTTGTAGTCTAATTGTTCTATGTTTTGGTTTTTTTGGGGATATTTTTTGTTTAATTTTGCCTGAAATCTGGCAAGAAATTGTTGGATGTGCATATTTGAGTAGTTAATTATGTATAATCTGAGTGCCTTAGGGTTTTTTCAGCACGCTAAATCCATTTCTGCATTCAGAAATGTAATTTAAACAACATAAATTTGTGATTTTGTGTAGAATGATGTCATTAGATTCTGGCGAAAAAGGTCAAAATGTAGAACAGTTAGACAACGCCTATAACATTCAAATACACCGCTTTAATTAAGATAAAGTTGGCCTAAAATACAAATTAGAATACTTTTCCATATGAGATGCTCAACATATTTGGACAAATAGTATTACCATCTCCGAGTTGGGTTATGTGGCTTTCTGCTTTGGGATTAGATATACCTACTTTGCCCAATGTGTTCTAGCATGGTGTTATGCACATGTATATACAAATTAGACGTGTTATTTTTTTCATTTAAAATAATTTTAATTTTTTAAATTAAATATGTATATTTTATGAGGGTAACAAAAAAAAAATATTTGCCCCCGAATGGGGTGTTGGGGAAGCGATCAATATCGGGGACAGAGCTCGGTGAATGCGTGGACGACATTCAGGTGGGGACGTGGACAACAAGCCACCTCACGACATACCTCACACATGGGAACGTCAATGATAATTCTAGACTCGTTAATATCTGATTTAATGCCAAGGATGAGGCGTACTAGTGCCTCGATCGCTGGTTTCTCTGGGACAAATAACATTTGCAGAATGAGGAATACAAAGAAAGATCGACATATGTTTGATCCCCGGGACAGATGAAGCAAGGCAGAGGTTTGAGACAAGGCATTAGACATTGCGATCAAAGGATATTACCACGCCAGGCGAGCTCTCTGTTGCACTATACCTCACCTCTCCACGATACATCTAAGCTTTGACTTATAGGGAAGCGCCTCGAGTTCGATGGCACCTCAACATGGATATCGACATGGCTACAAGCGCGAGAGTGGAACTTCAAGGGATCCACATAGCCGCAACATTGGAGAAGGGACCTCTAGTTCCTGTGTGCAACGCAACGCCTAACCAGCGGCGACCAATTTCAAGGTGGCAACCCCACCATGGTTTCATGCTCACCTAGAGGACGTGGAAGACAAAATTTGCATGGAGTGAATCCTAACACCATATCAGGGGTTGGTTGAAGTGATTACCAGCTGGGTTCCAGACATGGGTAACACGTGAGGGAGAGAAACAAAGTATTGGAAGATCATAGAATGTACTAGCACCTCAAAATATTGTTGGGACAAATGTTGCAAACCAGAGAGGATGCTCATAATACAATTTAGTTGCAATTGGATGGCTTACACCTGTTGCTCAGAGAAGTCTTGGCTCAAATTCCGCCCTCGAGCATAGTGACAACAACCTTGGCTCTGAAAAGCATTATGTAATCATCTCTTGAGCCACCTCAGGACTCAACTACAAATCCCCCATATCACTGAACAATATGTACACCAGAGGTTCCAATAGGCTCCAGCTTTCTTTTTTCACTACTTTTATAACTAGACAGGGTATTCTAAAGAAAATCTCTCAAACTATATGGACTGAAGACCTATTCCTTTGTTGTTGGTCTAGTTTCATGAGCGACAGGTCAACAACAAAGTATTTTTGTATACATTTTCTAAAGATAGATTAATATAAGTTGTTCTGTGTGATCCCCTAGATGGGGTGTCAAACGACCATTAATGACGAGACGCCAACGGATCCAACAAGGTGCCACCTGGTATATCGCGTACCTTCTATTTCCAGTCACACTCGTGGCTTTTGTTACCCTGACAGCACATTCAGAGAGCTTCATAAATTTAGCAGGTATGTTGAAGGTTCATTCCATCGGCTTTGGACGGGCTTGTTCATGCGATATTAACGCAACATTAATGGGGGAATTTAATGCACCGAGCGAGGGAAATTTTAGGCTTTACAAAGGCTCGAAAATGGCTCTTTCATGCATTTCAGCCTTTGTTCTTGAGTCACGACTTCTTTCTTCTGGAATATCATTACTTTGGACCTGTTGCAGTTTTTGTCATTTGTCCCTCTCTCCTCGGGGTTCAATTGCAGTTGTTTCCATGTCACGTGAGCGAGGGAAATTGAAATGAGGTAGCAACTACACCTAAGGGGCTTCCAACAGGCGACGCCCTCTATCTCTCTCTCTATGTAGCTCGGTTCTACTGCACCCCTCCATGGATTCTCAGTAAGAAAGTGGAAATCCTCTTGGGATTTCATAGGAGGAAGAAAGATGGGGATACACCATAATCGAAGAAGAAATCCATGTGAATCAATAGGAATCCCCCAGGAGGACTCAAGAAGAGTGGATGGTGAGCAGAGAACCCAACATGGAAAAGAGTGGGAATGCAATGTAGGCTAGTAATTCATAACACAACGAGCGGCCTCCCATTCTCTTGACCGATGACCAGCTTCAACTCCTCTTTGATCTTCACAGGCATTCAACAGAGATAGCCTTTCGTCAGGAGCAGATGATAGCCAAGATCAATGATCTTTATAATCATCTCTTTGGCTCACAACTTGACATCGTTGTTCCACCATGGACATCCCTAGTCCGGCGTCAAGATGAAGATGATGATCCCCAAGCTTAAAGAATTCCATGCTCTCCTTTTGTTTATATATACGAGTTTAGTCTTTATTTTCAGTCATTTTAGTTTGTATCAGTCCATAGATAATAAATGCATGGAACAAGTTTGGTTTTTGGCCTCATATGCACCTTTTTGATAGCCCATACATTGATGCCTCAGTTGGTTTCCTTTGTTGGCAGCTCATGCATCATATTTGAAACCTTGTACTCTTTTAATTTAAGTAAATAAAAGGACCTGCAATTCTAGCTTAAAAAAAAATAAAAATTGTGTGCTTACTAAAAAAAGTCTTTTTAGATAAGAGATTAAATTGTAATTGGAATAATATTTAGTTTTATGTATGGAATTAAGGTTAAATGCTACTAAAAATCACACGAGTCTATTGGTGGTGTTCGCATTAGAAGTTGTTTTTAGACTGCTTTAACAACAAGCTTAATACCCATCAAAAATTGAAAAATTAAATCAATTTAAATTGGGTGGATCATCAAGAAAGAATAAGAAAGAAGGCAACAGTTTGATTGTAGATCAGTGATCTACCATTAGGCATGGAGTCAAGACACTCTGCAGATTGAAGGAAATCAAGTTAAATCATCAGGTTAAGAGCTTATATGATGATGATTAGAAGAAAGGAAAGTGAACAAAAAGAAGAATGTCTACTAAACAAAGATCCTCTTTGCAAATTAGGTTAAAAAATACTTGAACATAGACAATGATTAACCTGCCAGCTACAACAAATCCTTTGTTGCTCAGGGATCCATTAATCAAAGGCAGCCTTTGATCCTCAAAACGTGCAATATATTCAATCAAGAAGATAACAAAATAAATGGAAAACAAAGAAGACAAGTTGATAAACAACTCTCGTGAATATTTAATGGCATGAATGTTGATTACAAACAGGCCCTTAGGCTTACAAATAAGCAGCTGAATTGCTCCTCCAACTCTCTCCTCTCTTGGATCATGAACCCAACCCTTTCCTTATCAAAATCCATTTCATATATAGTGAATGATCTCTCTCTACTCTAAGGAGGTCGAAACCAAGGAGCTACATAGGATCCTCCTCTATTTAGGAGTCTGTTACAAAAAATTCCAACAAAAACATAACAAATTCCTATTTTTTGGATCTTTTCTATTGTGATAATTGTATTTTGAAATAGGTCATGTTGCTTGTTCTGGTGATAGAACACGTGTCCCTCATGTCCAACTACCTCCTAGTAAACCATTCTAATCCCCTTAGACATGCAACATCCCTCCTACATCTTGGATTTATCGAACTGTTAGAGTTTGTTGCACCTTTGACAGGATGCACTGTGAACTTTCCTGTAGGTGATGATTTTGACTTTTCTCCCAAACTACGAACTGGATCGGGCTGATTTTTTTCAGCAAGTCAATGGTAATATGGTGCTTCTCCAAACCAAATTTCAGAAGAACCCAGATCGACATTCAAAAGTTATCATCAAAATATGACTCTGTAGTGTGCTAATTGCTACAAACTGTCCCAAATTACCAATTCGCAACGCCTTTGATAGCAGGCGCTGCGAACTTTCCTGTAAGTTTCTGTTTCATGCCAAATCAACTCAATTGATGCCAAAACCATGCAAGAAGCCTTGAAAACCTCTGATAAACCTGCTACAACTTCTGGTATATCTGAATTTAGGCTAGTGCTTTGTGAACCTGAGTTGGACTTAGAGGGAGGCATACAATCTTGAACAATCTTCTAAAGCCAGTCTGCAACGCATATTTTCAAATTCCAGTAGCACGCTTCAAGGAAACTGTTAGAGTTTGTTCCTTGTCATAATCTTTGAAAATCATAATGAATGAAAGAGTTGAAGACAATGAAATCTCCCCTGACACCTTCCTAAAGTGCAATGACGAGAGATTAGTGCAATGAGGCACTTCTTAGTGTGTTGTGAACGTTTTTAGGTGAGTTGACAACAAATCGATCTATCCTCTAACTTGACCTCTGAACGGTTGGAAAATGAAAAAATGGAAACTTGTGTACATCTTTGAGACAAGACATATCATGATGATGATGTTTTTTAGACCAAGAGTGTGACCCATGTGGACCCTTATTCTCCTCATGATGATAAATAATACCGTGACACTAAGGCTCTAAACCAAGACTAAAACAAGACTACGCTTGTGGAAAAATCAAAGAATTGAGTTATGACATGAAATACAACCCAAAGCCTAAGACTTAAAAACCCTATGACTCAAAGCAAGACAAAGCCAAAGTGTTTTGACCCCTACACATCATATGTGCTAACATGTGATAGTCTTAGTGATGATCATAAGGGATATTGGTTTTCTTGCAAAAGTTATCTAGGCTGAAATTGTCTTTTGGTATTGGAGTAAGATCTAAAACTACTTATGATTGGCTAAGGGTTCATCTTCCTCAAACGTAAGGAAATAGGTTAACTACCTAAGACCCAGAGGCATTTTGAATCAGTGAAAGTTTTCCACATTATGGACCGAATGGTGTGATTTTCCTTTAATAACGATGATGAGTTAGCCCACATTTGTAGATAGCAACCAATGATGGTTGTCCTCACTATTGGTCAACAACTAAGTTAAGATAGGTTTTGCCACCTTAAAAAAAGAAGAGCAACAAAAACTTTAGACTTCGAATATACATGTGGACTCTCACAAATATACTCTATAAAATGTAAGGATTGAGTTTACATGTTATGGTCATCATTAATGACTAGAATAGAGACATAAACCTATGGAAGATAATATGGGAAATGCAACCAAGAGCAAACTCCATTATGAAATGGGGATTTAAAAGCCATTATCTACTGAGAAAAAATTGTGAGCCCTTTTCATCTTCATCCTCATCCATGTTGTCTTTAGGATCTCTCTTACGGTGACAACAACGTTTATGAAGTACAAATTTCCCTAAATCCTTTAATTATATGGCTAACCATTTGAGAATCTTGGTCCCTTTGAGAAAGAAAGCTCCATAATCATGAAATTTCATTGCGGAGACAGCGAAACAAACCCTTGTTTTTTCGAGAATTTTTTTAGATATGAAAGGGTATATCAATTATTATGAAAAACATGCATTGTGATCCATGCATTGATCTAAATCTAGATTGCAATCAATGTCCATCAATGTTGATTGCAACTAGACATGTACTCTTTATGGAATCCATCTCAATAAACTCCAGTTCCTTGTTGTATTCTCCTAAGCTATGACCCATGCCCAATCTACACCATGCTATTGATACTTCTTCAACAAGGCATTCATGTGGCATATTTGATAGATCAACATGCATAGTATCATATCAAATCAATGTAAAATTACTTGATATCGTCAATGGGATCTCACAACTACAAAGTTGATGTTCATTCAAAGTCTAGTAATCAAAGTTATCCATGTCAATACCAAAACTTCTAACAATTGACAAGTTTCCATCATATCTAAGAGTTCATTAATGGTTAAGAACATTGTATACAGCCTGAGTGGGCCTAATGGTTAAGAACACGTGTTTCCTCCTAAGAGGTCACAAGTTCAAATCCAGAGGGGGGTAGGGTATATATACCTCTGTAGACTTTACTAGTCAAATCGTTGGACGGAGGGGGTCCCTTGTCTCACAAACAAGGGGGTCTCATACACCAATTTGGTGTTTGGCTTGGTCATGACTTTAAAAATAGATTAGTATTGTTATTATAATACTTTGACCAACTTGGAAGCCATTTCATTGATGACAAATTTACATAATATTTGATGTATGCATACGTAGGTCCTTTCATTGTAAATCATAATGCAATAGTGCTCAATAGGGTCATTTGTACATACATTATCTGCAAAATATTTTGCAGCAAATGAAAAAAAATCATAATGCAATAGTGTTCAATAGGATCATTTGTACATACATTATCTACAAAATATTTTGTAGATACTGTATGTACAAATGATCTTATTGAGCACCATTGCATTATGATTTACAATGAAAAGACTTATGTATGCATACAACAAATATTATGTAAAGGCCATAGCCATATGTGACGTCACTTCTATCCATATTGGAAATAGAATTCACTACTACATAAGGTCATATTTTTTTATTATCTTTCTCTCTCTTTTTTTTGTGACTGGCAAAATTAGCAACTAGTTGGGAACGTACTCGTGTGGCACGTGGTCGTGTTATCCAACTGCTACCACTATAACCTCCAGGTGTGCCCACGATGCCCCATAAACGACACACAATATAAGTTAGGGTTTCAAACTGGTGACTTCACATAACAGAGTGCCTTAACAGTACACTCCATCACCCCCTACACCTTGGGGGCATTATCTTTCTCTTTTGAATGTTCATTCTTTCTTAATCAAATCCATTTTTTTCTTATTTTATATTATATTTTTTAACAATTTTGATATCATATACTTTTTCATAGGGTTTTTAAATAATATTTTTAGCATGAAATATAAAATGGAAAGAAAATCAAACAAAATCAAACAAAAAATTTAAAAATAAATAAATGACTAATAATAATAATAATAACGATAATAATTTATTTATTTTTAAATAGGTTTGAAAATGATCTAGAATGGATCATCATATAATTTGTCATCTACCTTCATACTTTTTGGTTGGAAGAATTGGAGGAATTGGCTTGTATGACTATTAACGGGTAAATTGGTAGATGCAGACATGAACTAATCCCCCTAGATCCACCTAGATCTAGAACAAAACACGGCAGGACATGGCACTTTCCCTAGGCTCTAATCATCAAATTTACTACCGAACAAAAGACGATAGACATACCTTTAAATGTCGCTTCCTTATGTCTTTGTTATTCCTGTTTCGCTCCGGTGCTCTTGTGATATTGATCCTGTAGTGAGACACAAACCAACCAAAGTGAAAGCAGAGAGAGTATATTCAATGACAACATATGCATATGATCAAGGAATTATGCAATAAAATAAAGATAATTCTATGGGAAAGAAGCATGCCACTGTATTATATTAAATAATAGGAAGAGAGATTGCAATCGGATGCCTTGATGTCGTAAGGTTCCTTCCAACAGTTCCTTGCTTCCCACACACTTCTTGTTCCAATGGATTATGAGACTATAGATCTGGCATCTATCTTGACAAAGCAAAGCTCAAAGCCACTCCAACCGAGCTAATAATTCTAATCCAAATCCAACTAACTTTCTCCGTGAGAGTTCCTCTCATTTTATAAGTTGAAGAGGATAAGGTGAGGAGGTTAGGATGATCCCACTAAATCATGAAAGTGAGTAAGATCCCAACCATTTGGAGGCCACCTCACCATAGAAGCTTCTCTTTCTAGAAGCATCGAGAAAATGTGGATTTTTCCTATGTACGAAGGTCGTCGTGACCTGGCTTCAGTGCAGCCTGCGGAAATTTCGCGCCCTAGCTATAGTGCAGTCTACGGAAATCAGGCATTTCCGCACCCTAGCTATGGTGCAGTCCGCGGAACTCCTCCAAAATAGGGTTTTTACATAGGAAAACACAACTTCTTCTCTCAGGGAAAGTTCTTCTCCCTTCTTTCTTCAGGAATTCAGGCCACTGACCCCTCTGAAGGCAAAAAATAGGTTTACATCATTAACGATCACGAGGGTGACGAAAATAATGTGTAACAGAGAGCCCCCCAAAGTATGAAGTTAGAACATAGTGATAGCTGAAATACTTTGTCGAGTGTGTGTAGGGAACAAGGAACACGTCAGTCGAAAACCTGCAACAAACAAGGAAATACAATACAATAATATATCATCACTGAGGTAGGCATCCCCATACTCAGAATACAAGTGACTCAAAGCATAAATGTCGACATGCGAAGATCCATGTCAAGTAAGACAGGTCATGGCCACCAAACATACATTGTGGATCCATGCCAATATGACTCAAATTTGAACATAGCCACCAAAAATACACTGTGGATCTATGTGTTAAAGACTCAAATTTGAACATAGCCACGATACGTACAATGTGGATCTATGCAACAGTACAAACTGAATATACTCTAACACAACCTGAATCTGTGAGAAAGGATTCATGGTCTTCATCTCCACCACTCTATAGTACGAATCTAACCATGGGAATACATGTGTTGAAATTGAACATGGTAGAAACCACTTGATTATCGGTCATTAGTGTATACCATTAACAAGTGCGAGGGAAATCACCATTAATGTCAATGACTCCCAAGGTACACCAGTACAATCCAACGAATGTGAATTAATGAGTTGAAGTCGAACACTCGACGAAATCTCTCGATCAAGGGTCAATAATGAAAACCCATTGTCGAAAGAGAGAAAACTTGCCACTAAGGTATGCAAGTTCCAAGGTACCAATTAATTTCTAAGTCTAATTCCTAGATAATGAGTTGAAGTCGACAGGAAAAGATTCGTCATAGGAGGGCCTTAATGTATCCCCCATCAATGACACAAAACAAGTAACAAGATTTGATGTAGATCAGAGTAACAAGTGATTCAGGACTGACTCAGGGATGGTCAATGCAATAGAAGGCTTAAAGACTGCAAACATGGCCAACGCAATAGAAGGCTTTCCAGGTTGAACTTCTCTTTGAACATATTGATGACACGACAACTGTCTTGGAAAAACTGACTCAACAGCAGGGATCACAGACCAATTTGTAATCTTATAAAGGAGTATGATCAAGAGACAAGAGGATTTTCCAACCTAGACACAAAGCAAGTGAAAGGGTGTCATGTTCAAAAGTGACTCTTCCATGGAATACAGGTTTAGACACATTTCTTTCCAAATTCCCCCCCCCCCACCATTTCTGGTG
>SNQJ01S0006764.1:99439-126669 GCA_010110895.2 Picea sitchensis | reverse complement strand
TTCATCCAACGATACAGGAAGATGAAATGAAGCTTCAAATACTAGACGAGGGACTTGACTCGAACAGAGAGGGGGGAAGTTTGTTTCATTTTTTAACGAGCTTGACACAAGAGAAGAACTATGCTCATGACTCTAGGTATAATCCCCAGACCACTGTTTCATTTTTTAATGAGCTTGACATGGAAACAAGAACTATGCTCATAACCTCTGTTGCATTTTTTAACGAGGTTGCCACAAAGACGCAAAAAGCTATCCTCATAACTGGTTTCATTGTTTAACGAGCTTGAAATCAGAAAATCGTGCTCAAAGCTGGTTTCATTTTTTAACGATCTTGAAAGCAGAAAAGCATGCTCAAAGCTGGTTTCATTTTTTAACGAGCTTGAAAGCAGAAAAGCATGCTCAAAGCTGGTTTCATTTTTTAACGAGATTGAAAGCAGAAAAGCATGCTCAAAGCTGGTTTCATTTATTAATGAGCTTGAAAGCAGAAAAGCATGCTCAAAGTTGGTTTCATTTTTTAACGAGCTTGAAAGCAGAAAAGCATGCTCAAAGCTGGTTTCATTTTTTAACGAGCTTGAAAGCAGAAAAGCATGCTCAACTCTTCTTGATCACGGCTTCCAAAAGGACAGTGCTTTGGAAGGACACCATGTCAAGGGACAAAACTCAGTCATGGCTTCCAAGAGATATTCATTTGACGGAAGAAACACACTCTGGAAGGAACACATGTTGAGGGCTATGATAGGGGTAAGGAGATCAAGCTCCAATAACCCTATTGAAGAGGTCACCATTTCAAATACCGAATCTAAGTCATTGTCATCAGCAATGGAAGGCATGGGAGACAACGCCACACAATATACCTGTGGCAGGGACGATACCGTCTGCATATACGAATCGTGTAGGGGGTTCATTGAGTTGATAGTTAAGTCAGGACCAACAAACGAAAGTTGATCAATAGTCACCATTCTTCCATCATGCGAGAAAGATATCACACGAAAAAGAGTGGACACAATAGCTTTCATGGCATAGACATAATCTCTCCCAAGGAGTAAAGCAAAATCCAAGGGGTCTTGGACTACCATGACATCAATAAAGATAGTTTTCCCTCCCAAAGTTACATGAAACTGAGGAAGGGTCCCTAAAGGTTGACTAGTTCTTCTATTAAAAGCTAATAGATTCTATGTAACTGGTGCAAGCTGAGGACAACCCAAAGCTTGCCAAGCAAATGAGGACAAAATACTAACAGACACACCTTCATCTATCAACATCTGAGGAACGTCCTGACCACAAACTTGCACTGTAATTTGGAAAGGAATGTGAGAGGGAAGACGAAGTTCAGTTAGCACACCCCAATCAAAACGGATGGCCTCGTTACTTAGAGGGGGTTCCACGGGAGAAGGAGGAATACCCCCCGACACGGTAAAGTCCATATCAACAAGAAAAACATGGGCAATATCAGGTTTACTCTCGAGCGGGAGAGTAGGATCGACCGATGGTGAGATCGGATCGACCACTTGGGTTGCATCCTCCAAGGGGAGAATGGGGTCAACGAGTGGAAACAGATCGACCACTTGGGTTTCACTCTCTGGAGGGAGAGTGGGATTGACCGAGGAAGGGATCAAATCAACCACTGTGTCAACTGGTTCAACTAAGGACATGACCAGATTGACGACTTGATCAATTGGACTGACCGATGAAAGGGACGGATTGATCGTTCCATCAACTACAGGTGGGTCAAGAGTAAGCTTGCGATAAGTAGCTGGAAGTTGAGGCTGTGAAACAGTCATGTCTTCTAGGAATTTTGAAGCTTCTTCCATATGAGGGCAAAGATGAGTTAGATGACGCTCTTTGCATAACATACACGGGAACTTGGCTCTACTTTTCTTTTTCCCAATGGTATTTTGACTAGTTGATGGGAGGTCATCAACATCTTATTAAGAGGTTGACGACATGGGTTGGCGGGGTGTGTAGACCATGCTTCTATAACCTTGGATAGACCAGGGAAATCCTTAAGAAGAAGGACAAAACCTTCTCACAATGAACACACTAGTTGGTGATGAAATCCAACGTCACGGGAATAAAGTAAGAAGGGGTCGAGATAAAGAGTGTGGAAAAGTTACGTTGACGACCTGCTTAATGGACTTACACCCTGGTGCAAGCTCCCACACATAAACATGGGTATACCCTCCGAGGAGCCCAAGTGAGTTTGGCCAACGTCGATTCTAGGTATCGTGAAGAGTTGCCCCTCCACAGTCACCTTGTGTAAAGACCCTAAAGAGATAGGCCACTAAGGTTACCAATCACTATAGTGATGCTTGGGGAAACAATCGAAGATCCGATCCACGCATAAGGGCAGGGTATCTAGCCCGAAATCAACTTGAAAGGCTTCCACTCATCATTGTGGGTATACCTTTAAGCGATCCCCATAATACACGCAATCTCTACACCAAGACCAACAAAGCAGGGTGAGTAACTCTGCTAGTCTCAATGCGACCTCATGATTGACCCTTGTGTTAGAAGGGCTTCCCAGGACAAAATGTAGCAAGTGGATTTCACCACTACCGAACGGAAGATTCTATGTTCGTTTGCAGCTTTGGAAAGTTATCTTTCACACCTATTCCAAAGCCCTACAACTAATCCAATGTAGGTTTTCTACCAGAAAGTATAAAAATGTCTAATCAATTTTTATAAGCGCTTTATTTTATGGTTGTTGTTACTCAAGAGGAAAATGACGTGGACAGTATGGTGTTTTGACCGACTCGAAAGTTATGCAAAGAGATGAAGATGCAATATTTTCATCTCGATGAAAGCTATGCTATGAGAAGGAGAAAACATTTATCATTCACAGATGCACAATGTCCCAAAATTTACTAAACTCATCAATATCAAGATTTTCTAGAAATGAGACAAATAGACTGTACACCAATACACGATTCACGCCCCCCCCCTCCCTCCCGACCACGAGGGGGGAAATTTTTAAGAATTTAAGACCAAAAATCATGCAATTTCACTACTTCAAATGCAAATATGCCCCCAATCTAATGCAAAGAAAGAAAAAAGATTTTTGTTTCAAAGATAGCTAAAAGCAATAGAAAATCACTTCAAAACAAAAACAAAACAACCCAAACAAAGTTTCTCTTTTACCGCGAGTTATTCAGAAAAAAAAAAAAAAAGTGTTCTTTTCACTAAACAATTCTAAAGAAAAACAAGGCTTTGTAACTGAAAGACACTCAAAGCAAGAGATCCAATCTTTCAAAAGCAAACAAAGCAACAATAAGGCAAAGATGGTTAAAAGGAGTTTCAAAGCTGTCAAGTAGATTGCAAATAGATCTTAATCAAACTCAAAAATTCATCCCAAAACCAAATCCAAGGTCTGGGCAAGGAAAACCACCAAAAACCAACTTTTTCACAATTTTCGCAGGCTGGAAGACTAGCACAGTGCAGAAATCCTTGATTTCCATGGGCCAGATATGGGTAGGGCGCACTGTTTCCACACTGGTCAAAATAGGTAGGGTGCGGAAATCTTAAGTCGCCACACTGTCCCTTAAAGCAGGGTGCGAAAATCAAACAAAAATGGAAAAATTAAAAATTAAGAAGGTTTTCTAGTGAAATTTAATAGTCAGAGAGTCAAGTTGGATCTCCCAGTGACTCAGAAAACAGAAACCAAGTAATCAAAGCAAGAAAACAAGGATAAATAGGAAAACATTATGTTCCCCAGTGGAGTCGCCAATTTTGTTGTTGGATAAATCGATAAATGCAGACATAAACTAATCTCCCTAGATCCACCTAGATCTAGAACAAAACACGACAGGACATGGCACTTTCCCTAGGCTCTAATCATCGAATTTACTACCAAACAAAAGACGATAGACATACCTTTATATGTCACTTCCTTATGTCTTTTTTGTTCCTGTTTCGCTCCGGTGCTCTTCTAATACTGATCCTGCAGTGAGACATAAACCAACCAAAGTGAAAGTAGTAAAGTATATTCAATGACAACCTATGCATATGATCAAGGAATTATGCAATAAAATAAAATAATTATATGGGAAAGAAACATCCCATTGTATTATATTAATAATAGGAAGAGAGATTACAACCAAATGCCTCGATGTCGTAAGGTTCCTTCCAACGATTCCTTGCTTCCCACACACTTCTTGCTCCAAGGATTCTGAGACCATGGATCAGATAGTTAATCACAATCTATCTTGACAAAGCAAAAGCTCAAAGCCACTCTAACCAATCTAACAATCTCAAGCCAAATTCAACTAACTTTCTCCATGAGAGTTCCTCTCCTTTTATAAGTTGAAGAGAATAAGGTGAGGAGGTTAGGATGATCCCACTAAATCATGAAAGCGAGTAAGATCCCAACCATTCAGAGGCCAGCTCACCATAAAAGCTTCTCCTTCTAGAAGCATCGAGAAAATGCTCATTTTTCCCACATACGAAGGCCGCTGCGACCTGGCTATAGTGCAGCCTGCAGAAATTTTGCGCCCTAGCTATAGTGCAGTTTGCATAAATCAAGCATTTCCGCACCCTAGCTATGGTGCAGCCCGCATAACTCCTCCAAAATAGGGGTTTTACAGAGGAAACCACAACTTCTTCTCTCAGGGAAAGTTCTTCTCCCTTCTTTCTTCAGGAATTCAGGCCACTGACCCTTTGAAGGCAACATATAGGTTTACATCATTAACGATCATGAGGGTGGCGAAAATAATGTGTAACAATGACACATTTTAGTGTCAAGTTCCAGTTTAGAAATTTGGGGTCTCGAACCTTCTCGAGCCATTTTGAGGCATCAAACAACATTTTTAGGGATCAAAACTTTGTGAGCTAGCTCACAATCCATTAAGGTTGTTCTGCACATTGATACCCTTCCCACGATGCGAAAATCACCTCAATCAGAGCTCGTATGCAAAAGTTATGCCTCCTGCAAGTTGACCTACCTTGTGGACCACCATGGTACAAGTGGATGCCTTGTCAGCCCCCATTACTCACACATGTGAAGCTAGCCACATGTGGACTTTCAAGAAGATTCTAGAAGGTCCAAAACCTTGTCACTAATTGAGAATTAAGGATGCAAAAACCCTAACCCTATACGGTTATTAGGTTATGTTAAATACCGAGCCACAAGGAGGAGAAAGGGTTCCATTATTTAGCATTGTACTAGTTCCATAGTTGAACAAGGTATCTAGGAGTGGTATTTTAAGAGCATAACAGAGGAGTGTTGATGTTTGAATCTGTTAAGACCAAAACAACAGTCTCACGAGGATATGAATCCCCCTGCATTTTTATAGAGGTGGTACATCTTTTTGGCTAAAAGATAGGTCTTGAATATCTTGGATTAGGGAGAATGCTTAGACAACAAACCCTAGATATTTATTGCTTTGATTTATATATGAAATGGTTCTTCAATGACATAATCTCATATTTAAGTGCAACAAAAATTCGTTTAACAATAAAAAGATTGAAGGAAAGATTCAACATCATGATATCTTTGTACTCAACATCATATATACAACCCTCTTAATCACATACAAATAAAAATACATCCATATCTTCTCTTGAAAAATAGGAGTAAATGGTTTTGATCATTCAAAGAATTTTAAAAGAGTATAATAGTTATAACATAAGAGAATTTGATAAGCATACTTCAAACATCTCACACTACAAAATCTCAAGATCTAAGAAGTCATTGAAGTCATGCCCCAAAGTAATTGTTTGTGGAGTTTTATTTATAAAAGATGTTCTTCAATACAAAACATCTCAACAAACCAATTGACTAAATCTTCGAAAATGAAGCTTGTCATACATAAGACTAAATCTCAATTAATTCAATACAATCTCAGCTTACATATGGCAGTCACATACATGGTTGTGAATACTCCATGATCATATAAGAAAAGTCTTTGAAGAATACAAGAGAAACACTCAAGAACTCAACCATATGCTTAGTTTAGAAATATGAACAAAAGGCCTTGAGAAAATGGCGTAGAAGAAAAAATAATGGAGAAGATAAAGATCTACGTTTTCTTATCAGAAGCTTGGTTGCATACTGATGGTTGATCCCATTTATTCAGATCTTCTAATTACCTGCTTCTAACCCTTTGATGAATCCCTTTATTGCTTTTAAAAATCGGTTCTTCTAACTTCTCGAGTAGTTAGGGAATCTTATTTCTTGGGGATATCACTTTAATTAATGACTCAATTAAGTCTCATTAACACATTTTCATAATTGATATTCGTATCTTGAAATGGGTCCCTTTTCGTCTTTAATAAAAAAAAATAATAAACTTTTATTTAGAAAATTTTAATTAATTGCTCTTTTGAATAGGGGTATGTGTTTTAATTTTTTGTATAGTATATCCAACTTTTCAGCCATGAAAACCAATTCATATGTGACATTCATCATCTTATATTTCCAACGAGTCCTCTTAGCCACAATTTTGATTCCTGGATCTCAGGATATAAGCTCGTGAAGTCGAGGTGTCAAATAGATTTATTAGCATATCCTGAAAATATTATTGATTGTTCTTTCAGTTTCTGAGAAAAATATGGCAAATTTCAATTTTCAAGACCTATTCCATCATCTTCCTCATTGAAATACCTTTCCAATGAGGTATAGTTTACGCAATTCTGACTCCCATATCTCGAGATATGACCTTCAGAAGATTAAGACTTAGCAGTCGTTGATTGATCTTCATAGGGCAATTTGGGCCCCTGGTTCAATTTCATTTTTCTCCTTTGAAAATTCATATTTTCTTCATAAATTGGTATCCCACGTGTATGGGGATGCTGGAGTATTTATAATATATAATGAAAAGTGTAATATATAGTTCATGTGAGAAATGAGAAGACTTATATAGAATTCAGAATTAGACCTTCCCTTAGGAAATTAGTTAATTAATTAATATTTTGAACAACCAGTCATCCTCCACCCATGCCTAGTCAGCGCCTACTGGCATCCTCGTAATCTCCCGGTTAGCATGAGACAATGGTCCATGTGTCATTCGATGATAAGTCAATACAATTTCCACATGTCACATTCTCATTCGTCACCACATGTCATGTGTAACCAATGCTTAGGTGCCATGTGTCATAAGTTGTTTGTTGCCATGTGTTTGCCATATGTCAACCAATTGTGGGTTGCCATGTGTCATGGAATGAGTAGTTGGAAAATGGAACAATTTTATTGGTTGTTGGTTTTTGGACTTAATTTAAAATATAAATAAAATATGGAGAGGGAAAAGGACGAGAAGGGGGGTAAGTGAGGGTAGTGTAGGGGGAGGGGAAATTTGAGGGTGTCAGAAGTGAGGGAGTGACATAGCATGACATAGGGGGAGGGTAAATTGTAGGTGGCGGAGGAGTGTGGTGGGTTGGGAAGGTTTTTCGAGTTCGCGGGTTGGAGAGATGAGGGAAGTGAGGGGGTAAGTAAGTTTGTGAGTCCGCCAACCCCCGATGGTTTGGAGAGAATGAAGTGAGGGGGTGAAGTATGGGGAAGGAAATAAGGAGTGGATGGAGAGAAGGAGAACAAATGGGGGAGAGATAAGGGGTATGAGTATGGCAGATGTGGAGCATGTTGGGTGTGAGGGAGGTGAGGGTTATGAAGCCGCCATGTTATGAACCCATGAACTTGATAAAAAATAAAATAATCCAAGTATTGGAGAGGTGAAGAGTGGAGGGAAGATGGAAATTCAAGAAATATGTGGTGTAATCCATAAGATAATTTTAAGAAATATGTGGTGTTTTCCACGAGATATTCCAAGAGTCGAGAAACATGTGGTGTATTCCACAAGGTAAAATTGCAAGAAAGAAAAAGGTCTTGTTCCAAGATAATTAGGCATGGTTCCAAAAATCCAAGAATTGGATGTGGTTCCAAGAAATTGAACACGGTTCCAAGAAAAAAAGCAACTTTGTTCCACATGGAAGAAGCGCCTTTTTGTTGGTTAAATGTAAACCTAGATATCTCAAGCATACGAACTCAGATTTTGAATCTAAAAAATGCATGACAAATTTGAGAGTGAGGGTTAGGTAATGAACTTACAATAGTTCAAATTTTTTCATCTTCTGATGTCAAATTGTTTTTGTTATTCTAGGAGCGGGAAAATAGAATTGACAATTTTTTGGTCAATAACTGGCTCCAACTGCGAGATAGTGACCCCCCTGTGGGTTACTGAGAATGTTAGGGACCTAACCTCCCTAACCCCTCACGTAGGTAGAATAATATAGTTTCCATGTAATAAAGGCCAATATTAATAAGGCTTAGTAATAAGGAAGAATAAGTCAAATGTAAGAAGACCTAATAGAAGCTTCCGCTTCTAGAAGATCTTCCTCTAGATTGTTCTTTTGGTAGATAGATTTAGTATAAATAGGAGTCTAGGGGATGAGAAGTTTTGTCTTGGAGATTATTGTAATAGAGCCCTGCTCTGTTGGAGGTTGCCCCCTCGAAGAAACAAGTGAACATTGCTATCATTAATAAAGGTGCTCTTTCTGGTGTTATTCTGATATTGATCTAGTTATATCATTGTTGTTTTGCCATTGCTTGCTAAATATTTTGGTTCTGCATACTATATTATATCTGGAATATTGCAAGTGGTATCAAATCACTTTCCTCGGCAGAAAATTGTGGGTTATTTTTTTTTCCAGGGTAGAGACGTATTCTAACGTCTTAAAGCTACAAAGATATGTCATTCAACCCATAAATCTGCGATTGGGGAAGCATACACACAGGAACTACAAGTGGTACTCAAGTGCACATTGTTAACCACCCTTGTAACCCTTGTTCGTTTCCCTTTGAGTGGTAGCACATCAAACAATGCCTGTATACAGATCAACCTAGATATAATAAAGCCCTCTCTAGATAAACTGATTGACCGCCTGACTGTTATAGTGCCACTGAGAAGAACAGTCGGGAAGATACTCTCTAGTACCTGGGTAGTCGGGTAATACGATTAAGGGCACGATCTAGTCTCCTTAGTTGGTGCCCTGAGATATTAGGTCGAGTATTACTCTTGGACCCCACACGTATATCATAGAGTTATAACACAGGGAAAACCCTTGTTTGTAGAAACCCTGCATACCCTAACCCTTGGGATGGAAACATAAACAAAATAGACAAGATCTATTGCCACGCAACCATGCCTCCTGCATTTTGGTTGCAAAATTACTACATATTTCTTACTATTAAGAATTTGAGAATTTCAACACTGCAGTATCCTTCAGATCAGAGTATAACTCCGTAGGAGTAAACAAAAAAGTCTGGATCATGCTCGCACCATTATTTGAGCCCTATCTCATTGGATTCCTCTCTTCGCCCGATCGTAGTTATACCTATCATTTTTCAACAACAAAAAAAAATCACATGGACCTGAACTCCTTCTGACCCCCTTATGTGTGCCTTACCCCATTGGATTCCCCTCATCACCCTGATCATTGTGATACCTGTTATAAGCAAAATCTTTGTGTTGGGACATATATGACCTATCTGGTTGTGAAGCCAGTTACAACCTTTTTGATAGCTCGGCATGAGGCAGAGACTACCCGCACCTCAGGTGGTCCTTCGCCTGAGGCGGTAATGAAGGGGAAAAGGGAGAGGTGAAAGACTTACAAGAAGTCTTTCTTAGAACTAACCACCCTGGGTGTTCTCCTCCCTCAACTTCCTGGATGGCCAAAATGGTCTGGAGGGTGAAAATTTATGAACGATAGGATGAAAACAAACTCGTTGATTTTTAGGACAACGAACTAAATAAAGTGAACAACGAGTTGTTCACTCCCTTAAAACGTTGGAAAATGGCCCAGAATGGGCTCACGGGCAAACTAGTGTCCTAGACAATTAACCAATGGATGCCTCAAGTGAAAGAGTACAAAACAAGGGTGAAACATGAGCTTAAAAGCCACAGCCAAATCTTTATAGATGGTTGTAAATTGCAAACAACAAGATGTTCGAAGCTTTTTAAGACAAGGAAACAAACCTAGAATGGCTTGATACCCCCTGGGGTGACCCGGGATGTGATCCTGGAAGATTGTTAAATAAAAAAGGGGGTTGTAAAAGGGGATGAACAACCTTTTTACAAGTTGTTACAACTATGATATAAGGAAAAGTATCCACAACTTCAATTATTAGTTCATGGGTGAAGGGTGGACTAACAAAAGGTTGACTTCAAAAGTATTTTATTGGTGATTTTTTAGTTTTTTAACACATGCCTTGGCCACCACACTATTTTGAAGGTTATCTCGATCAGGCAAACATAGCCCAGAACTATGCCAACCAGTATAAGAAGAGTAGTCTTAGCAGACCACGGTGGTTAGGTTGAAGAGTGCTCCATACAGTTCAGAGAAGCATGGATTAACCACTTCTCATCATTAGTGGTTTAGGGCTCTTAAAGTCGTTTGGATGGAAGAAGGATAGCTATGAAAAGGAAGAGGCCCAGGACCGCCCTAAACGAAGTTTTAGCTGAGCTTACCCAAGCAGAGTAGTATTCCAACCAAGGTAAGCTAATCAACTCCTTGACCGTGTGGTACTAAGGAAATACCACTCGATTTATACTAAATAGACAACTTCCTAGAGGCTCCTGATGAAGACTCTCTGGCTTTGACTCTTAGTATCCTACAAAATTGAAATTGCTTGAAATGAAACACCATGCCATCCATGTGGCGAGGTCATGTCTTTCTTTCACAAGTGTGCCTCTTGGTTACTGAATTCAAAATCTATCTAAAACTATATACATAAAACAAGTAAATAGGTAGATGACATATATGTCACGACTAAATAATATGTATATGTATGTAGCTAAATAATATAAGTTTGTTTTGAGTGTATGGGGCGAACCCCTGTATTGTTTTCAAGTGTTTTGTGTCTTTTTGCATGTATTTAGCTTGCTGATTTTTGTATGGCCCCTTTATGGGCAACCACATGTAGATTAGTGAATGAAAAATTATATAATGAAAAGATGGCAAAATTAACTAATTACAAGCAACAATTACACCATTCAACCCAAATGAATGGGTTGAGGCTCTTTGTGAGCGGCAAGGCCGCCATGTGCATGAAAGCCCCAACCGATTCCTTGTATGGGGATTGAAATTTTAGTGTTTGAAATTTAGAAATTGTGATAATTATCTACGCAAGTATAGATCAGATTTTATGAACATAAATTCACAAGTAAACTACTCAAGCTATCTACACAAACTAAGCATATCAACATTGGTATGTGTGCCAAATTTTTTGGAATGAGTGCAAGTGATATATAAAGTGAATATCAGAGTGATTGGGTAGATTTACCAGTGAAATTTGATGTTTTTTCTTCGTTGTCCTACTGGCCTATTTACCTCAAACAGGTCTTCAGGTGGTCCCTAACCGCTTAGGAGAAGCAGAGTAGGTGACCGGTTATGTCCTTGCAGGAAAACAACAAAATTTTAGTATTTATGTATGGAAAAATTAAATGTAACAAAAATTTGCACATAAAAGGTATATAACAACCAACTAAGATGGTTGTCCCGTGGGGGGAAATTGACCAAAATGACCAATTTTCCTATTTGGGACAACAAGGTCAATGGTGGGAAAACATAACAGAAATATACATGGACGAAGAGAGGAAGCAAACAAGTGTGAACAACCAACTAAGGGGCTTATTTGAGGGTTGTCCTAAGGGGCCCTAGGACTCCCAACCACTAGCTAAGGCTAAAAACAACTGAGTACTTTAGAAAATATGCACTAAAACACATCAAACAAGTTAAATCAAGTTGTTATAAAATGAAAGCAAACAAGTTAAACCCAATGAAGCAACAACAAACACCTAGCTAACCAATCCCTCTTGGAGATAGCTAACATAACAAGCATTTACTTCTACCCTTCAACCCTTAACCAACAAGTGACACATCCAACATGTAACATCCCCGACCAACCAGGTCGGGCCATGCTACTCTAGAAAATGCTTTTATGCTCTGCTCAACATACTGTAACATACCCAGCATCCAACTGAGCTATGCCACATAAATTTTTCGAACTACATGGAATTAAAACATATACACATAGAACTCTTGCAGAACTTTATATATAAAACGTAAACATACAAATACATTTTGTAAATGCACAGATTCATACTGAAATAACAGTAAACATATACATGCAACATATATAGGCAATACCCATAAATATAAAGACAATTATAAACCACACATGGGATAAACCCATAAAAATAAACACGTAAATAATAATGCAACATGTAATTTATCACACAATTGACACTTATCTTGGTAAGAATATCACCAACTGCGTGCAGACCTTCCACGAACCTCCCAGCCTTAGACCACACTGCTCATCACTCTCAGCAGTGGGTCAGCCCCGAGTTGGGACTAAACTCCACCTGGGTAAAGGGAATCATAACCGGGATGATGTATCATAGACGACAGGAAAGACTCTGTCACAGGTGCCAACTCAAACTAACAACCTACAGTCCCTCACTCCCCACATGCCTGTCCCACCCCAGGAAATGTGCCCCTTCTCTGCTCAACAGTCCCTCGGTTGCCCCACTTCCTTTCTGGGCTTCAACAATAGGCCTGACAGGAAGTCTCAGAGCCCTATAGCTACAGTTTAGCACCTTCTAAAATCGATTCCCAACAATTCTCTCACCCTGAGAGATTTCTCACGGGCCTAACAACCCGCCTCTTCAATATCCCACGGGCCTGATGACCCGCTTCTTCAGTCCAACTCCCAAGCTAACCAGGTACACAAACATGTATGGGTACAGATATAGGTTCAGGTATAGTGACAGGAAGGTACAAAAGACAACTAACTGAGTGAGTGAATGCTCTTGGAACCATTGAATGGATGACTGAATGATAGAAAAAATGAACTAAGTCCAAACTATATGTATCCATGTTCCCAAATTGACACTTGTCATGTTGTGAGCTACTTTGGCCCACTTGTCCCCATCCTTAGAACTTAGGATAAAATAACTTTCCATACTTTATGATTTAAGGAATATTAATATAATATTCCTTTTTGGCTTAAGCTTCCTAGCTTAGCCTTTTTTCTTAACTTGCAGCCCCCCCTTTCCCTAACTAGTGGAGTTTAGTCCCCCATACTCTTTTATCGTGGTCGGTTTGCGCACAACGATGTATTTTATATTAATGATAAGACATATACAAAAATAGGCCACTTGCCTTTAACATCCAGGCTCTTTGGCCTAATACAAAACACAAGCCTCCTAGCTTATAATAACTGGCTCTCTAGCCTATAAAACACAACATATACAAAAAGGCTCCTTGGCCTAAAAATCACGCGCACTTAAGTTGCTGCACGCGGTATCCTGGAATGTGCACACTTCATCATTTTAGTGCGCAGTACATGTGTGCACTATGCCATGAAAGGTGCATACAAAAATGATATCAAACAACTCACCGGCTTAAGTGTATTTGTATTTTACATTTACAATTGGGTTTGGCCTAGGGGTATTACACAACAACTAAAATCTAACAAGTATCACACACACAAAGAGTCTTGGAAAATTTCAGCAGAGCTTTGTTACTACATTCATCCTTCTTTTTTACAATGCCAACCCTCTTATTTATAAAGGAGAGATGAAGGCTTAGGGTTAGGTCAGAAGACACTTGTCACTTTTGGAAAAGTGACAAGTGGACCAACCCTAAAGTCCTTTTGTCTTTTTACCAAAAATTAATCCTATCCAAAAGGTATCTTATCCAAAAGGGATCTTATCCTAAAGAGAACCTTATCCAAAAAGGGAATCAAATCAGATTTGATTTGACCCTTTAATTACAATGTATACATGCCAAAAATCAACCTTATGCGAGACTACATATTACAAAAAAGTCATTTTTCATAAAATGACAAAAATTGATAGGCCACATCATCATTTTCCTTGGGATTTGTGCCACCCCAAAGGCTCTTTGATTGCTGTCATGTTTTGTTGTTGTAGATGAGGTGGTTTAGGACAATTCCCGGCCATCCATGGCTACAAGATTCACCGGGATGAAGCCCCAAGGTGTGGGGAAATTGCTGAGCTTCTTAGGAGGGAAAGGGGCCTACAGGCTTTGGTCGTTGTATGTAAGGAAATGCCCGTTGTTCAGACAATTTTTAGACCTGATTATGCCCCCCCTTTGCTGCCTATAAATTTCCCTGTGAGCTGGCCGAAACATGGGTTCGATTTGGGCTTGTTTCGATAAGGGGACCCCCTAGACCTGAACCTTGAGAGGTTATTCCCCTATACCAAACATCCAAAAAACTATTATTTATTGTGCCCATGTTGTAGCTCTGTCTTCTTCCTTTATGATGCCTTTCGTTTGACATAAATCCGACTCTGGATGAGTAAGATATGGCCCCAGAAAGGTACGCGGGAAGGAGCTAGTCAGGAGGTTGATCAGGGGAAATTTTGAAATTGGGGCAAAATTATGGGCTGGACACTAGAATTGATAGGCTGCTACAATCCTACATACCTGTAGCTGAAATGGGTTTTCCTCATACGAACCAATTTGGCCTCGAAGATCCCCAATTAGACCTCCTTCCGGCGCATGCTTATCGGACCAATAATGAGCCCATGTCGCTCTGGGACATGCCACTGAAATTATGGGTTCAATTTGTGGAGGTGAAATCTATGGATGCATTCTTGACTTCGCCCCAGTTGTTTTGACTATTCACGGGAGAAAATCCGCCTCCGTATGGCGAAGTTATGGAATTAAACAGGCTACTGATCCCTATGGGAGGGGAATTTTAATTTTATTATATAGTTAAATATACACATAAAATTTATAAAAAAATAAATAAAAGATTATTATATATTTCTAATAACAATTTTATTAAATATTATAATATATATGTATATTTTTTATTAAATATTATAATATATATGTATAAAAAAAAAAAAAAAAAAAAAAAAAACTTTTTAAAATTTTTCAAAACAAATTTTAATAATATAAAACAAAACAATATGGGGAAAATAAAATTGTAATTCTAAACCCCCCCCCAACCTAGCACCCATGGTCGCTCATACGACCGGGCCACAAACCAACGAAGCCTGTGGGGGTATGGAGGAGCAATGTGAGGAAGTGATGGAGGCCGCGTGGAGGAGGGGTGGTGGCTGGGCGCGGGCTAGTGGGTGCAGCGAAGAGGGAGGAGGGTGCATGGAGACGAGGGGGTAAAGGAATGGGAAGCCGAGGAGAAAAAAGGGGAAGATGGGAGTCCACACAGAGGAGAGCAGCGTTGGAGGAGGTCGAGAGATGGTGGTTTCGCAAGGGAGGAGTGGTGGCAGGGGCCGCGGGTTTGGGAGAGTGCGCAGGTGGAGTGGAGTTTTTGGGATATGGTGGCGGGCGAGATTTTTGGAGGAAGGGAAGGAGCGGGGAGAGGAGGAGATGTGCGAAGGGGAAAGGAAAAGGGTGTGGAAAGGGGGAGGATTCTGTTGCGCGAGGGGGATGTGTTGGGAGATGAGGGAGGAGAGGAGGTTGTGAGGTGAGGAGGGCGCGCAAGGGAGGAGGGAGCAGGGATAAGCACGGGCTAGTGGTGAGGAGGTCGAACGGTGAGTTGGGGTTTTTGGGATAAGGTAGCAGGGGTTGGCGGATATATTGCAGGGGAGAGAAGTTGTAGAGGTGGTGGTGGTGGCGCCCGGGTGGTGGACAGGTGGCCAACCCCCCAAAAAATTAATTTCGATTTTTTTTTTTACAAAGTGGGTTTTTCACTATAGGGAAAGGGACAGGAGGTCATGGGTTCAAACCCCCTCCCCTCCTTTTCTATTTCTGGGCCATTTCTGGGGTTTATTGGGCAGAGGAAAAGGGAGGGGGATGGGTTTCAAATCCCAGGGCCTGCAAATGGCATGTACATTCCTGCATACTCAACCAAAACTCAGAAATTTAATTATCTAAAGGGGCCATGGAAGCTTGGGCCTAGTGCCCAAGAGGGGCTTGAATCCTCTCCCCTTTGAATCTTTTGCACACATAAAACTAATTGAATTCACCAACCATCAAACATGACATCTGAACCAACAATCAATTTGAAATCTGAACCAACACTAAGACAATCATCCTAAAGGTAGAAATAACACTCTTCTATGCAAAAATTTCACTACAACCAGCAAGCTTTTTTCCTTTTGAATTGGGACCGACAGGGGGTTTACCTGGTTTGATGTCTGAAGATTGTTGCATGGTGTTGGTTGGCTGCCCAATGCAGAGCTCAACTACTGTCAGGAGGCCTCCTTCTACTGCCATTGAAACCTGTTGCAGAGCTCCCTCTCCCCTTGGCCAAAATGCCAAAATGACTTGAGAGAGGGGAGAGGGGAGGTTTTGTATTTTTTATTTAAAAAAAAAAAATCAAATTCCCCAAAATTGCATGACGCTGCGTGTCCTCTCCTCGATTTTCCAAAATTTCTGATTTTTTTTTATAATTTTTTCCAATTATTTTTTAATATTCCTTGAAAATTGTGCAAGTCAAAGTTTGACTTTGACTTTGATCTTACTGTTGTTGACTTAGCCCCAAAAGGTTGTTAGATGAGACAGAGTTGGAATTGGACACAGGGCACATCATTGAAAATTTCTCGATAAGCCCGTCGAGAATATGCAGTCACCAATCTGAAATTATTCCAGGTCAACCCTCAATTTCAGCCTGGAACAGTTGTCGACCAAAAACGCCTAACTTGTTGGTGGGCCCACATGACACCCAATCTTGCGAAAGGCACCAAATCGCCATACGATATCCAATAGAGGAAAATGAGGGACTCTAGGATAGGTATCGATGAGTACTTTGACGAGGTGGCCATGGATTTATGTGTTAGGTCCATTAATGGTTTTTTTGCCTACCATGAAACCCTGCCATGTGAGTTGGTTGCCCTTCCTTTGCCAGAAATAATTGACCAACTTGTGACAGCTCTAACTAGGCCATCCGAGGTCGGAATGAGAAAAATGAGGAGCCGTTGGAAAGGTATTTGAGTCTATTGCAGCATGGAATCGCTAAATAATTTATTTAAAACTCTCTACCAACAATTTTTAAACCCTGAAGCACTGCAACCAATTTGGTGTTCGAAATTGGTCATGAACTTGCGAAAGCTCGTTCTTACCAACCGGGGGCCAAAACCAAGCAAAGGATATGCCGTTGGAAAGGTCTCACACTTCCTTACACCATGTTTGGGTTTCATTTCCCTTTTGAAACAAGAGTCTGAACATAATCAAACCAGGAACTCACAGTTATTGGTTTTGGACATTCCGGTGACGCTAACTTTGCGTCCTCCGTACGGGGTCATACGGACTCAGGATCGGGCTCATGATAGTCTGTTGGAAATCTTGTGTTGATCCCTACAATATGGTAGCATTGTATTTCCAAAATTGTGACTAGAATTCATCTTATCCTTTGTGAAAGGACCCCGTCCCCAAGGGACCCGCCTAGTGACGGGCGAAGGGGGGCAACGTTAAGATTCTTGTAAACTGCATGCTTAGATCATGAAACCTGAAACAAACAGTATTGACATGAGGAAGAAATGATTTGGGAGGGTTCAAAACCCCCTGAAGGTAGCCAACTAATACTCTTTCAAGGGCAGAGGCCATAGTAACTATGACTCCCACCACTATCTTCAACTGGAACCATAGCACCAAGGGATGTTTGTGGAGCAATGACTGTGTAAAATACCATGTTGAGCCTAGAGTAGATTTTTGGGTCAACATTCTTGGCGCCGGAGGGGAAATTCCTTCCAAAGCATGTAGAACAATGGGATCACCCGCGTGACAGGCGAGAATACTCGGTGGAAATTTATACTTTCAAAGTGACCGATGTGGGTGAGGGGGGGAATTCAACTGTAGTATAAGGACCATTTTTCACATTAGGGATAACCGAAGAATGAAAGTGGTGCAGTAAAGATATACAACATAATTTATACTAAGATTCACATAAGACAGAAGAATGGGGAAAATGACTTGGGGGTTTTGTTGAGCAATGTGGCCCAAGTGACACAGGTCCCTTAATTGGATTATGGTTTAACTGTGAGAATCGAGGCTCATGGTGAACCTTGGCTCAACACAAAGTCTCATGCATGTCTTTGATTCTCAACACACAAACAAGCAAACGGGGATTTTTGAAATCAGTGACCCACTGGAGAAAAACTAGCAAGCAAACTAGTCAAACAAGGGAGTAAAGAAATATAAAAAAACATTTGGCAGTAGGTGCTAAAATATCAAGTGCTCACAAGTGATGGAACTTTGTAGGAAAAACAACTGTTGCTTGGAAAAAATCAGATTGTAAGTGGTCAGGTAAAGTGCAGTTGCAATCACATAGCTATGTAAACCATCATGCCATCATGGTTTTCAGCTTCACTGGAGAATGATATGCTACGTCCTTAGACTTTCCCTGCTGACTTTGATAAAATAACAATCAGGATTACTCTTATTCAAGATGACATTAAGACAGAGTTTCCCAAAATGTCAAGTATGATAAAAGGGATCCTAGGAGTTTGTTCTTTTCAAACAACCATAGAATCAATAAGAACAATACCCTTCCCATTGAACACCAGACAAACCAAAAACAAGTCAACCTACAACATTAAAATGAAAAAGACCAAAACGAAGGGAAAAATCAAAGAGGAGCTTATACTCCAAAATCGTAACCAAACAAGCAAAAAGACTCAAAATTGAAACCAAGTAGGCAAAAAGGCTCAAGATTAAAACCAAGGGGATATATACAAGCATAAAAGAGGCAACACCAAATACATACAAGAAGGAAAATCAACAACAATGAATACATACAAACAGAAAAAGAACAAGTGGTGACTTTTGTACAAGATGACGAGGCTTCTCAGGAGTAAAAGAACTTTAGGTGACGACCATTCACAGGGAATTCAAGTGGTTCACCATCCAAGGTTTTTAATCTCAAAGCATTTGTCCCTAATACCTCGTATATTGTGTAAGGACCCAACCATAAAGAATCAAACTTGTGATGTTTGGATGGGGCCTCATATGCTTTGTCCCATAGTAAGACATCATCTCCTACTTTGTAATTTACCAGTGTCGCTCTTTTATCGAAGGAACTTTTAACAATGTCTTGATTCTTTTGGAGGTGTTGGAATGCATCTTTTCTTACCTATTCTAGTTCGATGAGTCTGTCTAAACGATGTTGTAACAGTTGGAAATCATCTTCTGCCTCAGCAATAACCAACCTCAAGGCTGGAATTTGTAAGTGAATAGGCATGACAATAGGAGCTCCATACACCAGAGCGTAAGGACTTTGACTCGTTGTTGTCTTAGGGGTTATACGATCAACCCATAAAGCAAAGTTTAACTTTGTGTGCCAATCATGCTTGTTATCCTTGATTGTCCTCTTAAGGATCTGAATCAAATTTTTATTTGTTGATTCGACCAATCCATTACCTTGGGGGTAATAGGTGGAAGATCGAAAAAGTTGGATGCCATATGTAACACCAAGGTGGATCATGGCATCAGACATGAAATTTGATCCATTATCAGTTAATATCTTAGCAGGGGTTCCAAAACGGAATAAAATGTTACATTCAATTAATTCTACTACATGCTGACTCGTAGCATTCCTAAGAGCGATTCCTTCAACCCACTTTGTAAAGTAGTTTGTAGTTGTTTAGATGAATACGTGACCAATGCTAGAAGGTGGTGAAACTGGACCAATAAAGTCCATGCCCCATCTTGCGAAAGGGAATTGGACTTCAATAGGCCTAAGAGGTAAGGCAACCAACTTTTGCTTCCCAGTGAAGCGTTGTCAAGCTTCACATTTTCGAACTAGTAAATGGGCATCTTTGTGGAGTGAAGGCCAAAAGTAACCTGCATGTAAACATTTTGTAGCAGTGGTTTTGGCTAAAAGGTGACCTCCACAAACCCCATAATGGCATTGTTCAAGTGCCATTTGGGCTTGGTCATGAGTCAAGCATCGTGACAAAACCCCATCAACGTTTCTTCGGTAAAGGATTTGGTCTTGTAAAACATACCGAACAACTTGTAAACAAAGTGTTCGTTTGGATTTAGTATCCATGTCCAGTGGGCACACATAGTTGATCAAGAAATATACGATAGGTTCGTACCATGGTTGTGAGGCTAACTCAATTTCATTAACTAATTCTTCGAAAGAAATCAAGTCATCTACTTGAGGTGGTTCAACTATGACCGAGGGATGGGATTGGGTTAGCAATTCAGCCAACCCCTTCCCCCTTATGGTTTTGGTCGGTTTAATGTCCAAGTCATACTCTTGCATGCACATGATCCATTTGGACCACTTACTATGCAATTTGGTTTGATTCAAGGTAGTGACTAAGAGAGATGTAGGCACAAAACCCTGAAATTTGTGGCCTTGGATGTAATTTTGAAATTGCTCCAAGGCTTTATACAAAGAATAACCATGTTTATCCAGTGTATAATAGTTCATTTGGTGTGTCTTCAAATTTTGGCTTATGAAGGTAATTGGCCTAAGATTTTCCTCGTGATCCTTTTACAATAAGATTACAGAAATTGTCTCCTTTGATGAATTAGTGTACATGACAAAATCTTTAGAGGGATTATGGCTGATTAACAGAGGGGTAGAAGCAATGGATTGCTTAATGGATTCAAAATCCTGACGGGTAGGGGGGTCCCATTTGAACCGGATGTCCTTCTTCATAAGTTGATTTAGAGGTTTGACTACTTGAGCAAAATCAGGAATCAAGTGTCTCAGGAAGTTTATCTTTCCAAAGAAAGATTGGATTTCTTTTTTTATTAGTAGTTAAGGGAAGATTTTTGATTGCTACCACTCTCTTGGGATCAACTTTGACACCTTCTCAAGAGACGATGTGACCCAAAAGTTTTCACTCCATAACATTGAAAATGGTCTTCTTAGGATTTAAAGATATGCCAAACTTGCGACATCTAAGAAGAACCTGCCTGAGATGATCAAAATGGCTACTTCATTCGTCTGAAAAGACAGTGATATCATCGAAGTAGACAACAATAATCTTACCCAATAAGCCTTTGAAAGCAATGACCATGACACGTTGAAAGGTGTTCCCAGCATTAATCAATCCAAAAGGCATCTTGTTATAAGCATACGTGCCCCAACGAGTAGTGAAGGTGGTTTTATGACTACCAAAAGGCTCGAGGGCTATCTGATTGTAACTTGAGAAACCATCTAAAAGGGACACCATTTGAGACCCAAAGACTTGTTGGAGGATCTCTTCCATTTGTGGGACGAGGTAGTTGTCTTTTAGGGACACCCTATTCAAATGTCTAAAGTAGACACACAAACGAATATCACCAGTTTTCTTCCTAACATGAACCAAATTAGATACCCATTATGAGTAACGAACATGGTATATGACCCCAAATGCTTCCATCTTGTCCAATTCAGCTTTAATCGTTTGTTCCAAAGTAGGGTTGTTCTTTCTTTGTCTCTGCCTGTAAGGTTTCGAATCAGGGATTATGGGTATGGCATGGACTATCTCCTGCATATCGAAAACTTTGAGATCTTTGTAGGACCAAGCAAAAACATTCTTGAACTCTGTCAAGAGTTCTGTGAATTGAGCGATCTCAGAAGGGGAACATTGTGACCCTATATAAACCAGTTTTGGATGTTTCTCAGTTCCCAGGTTAATAGGGATGGATTCTTGCACCTTCCTAACATATTCATTATCAATACTAGGTGTAGAGGTAGTGGCATCATTGCAATAAAACATGGATTCCAATACAGACAAACCAAGGGGAATATAATTTGTCTTCAATTGGATTATGTCCCTGGTTTCCTCTTCCAACTCATGGCTGACATGTAAATCTTCAAATTCCTCCTTGTTTTGAAGGAATCTACAGATTTGTTCGTTAGTATCAAAAAATTTCCAAAAGTCAACATTATCAGGTAACGCAGGTCTATGCAAAATTTGGACTTTTATATCTTTGATAGACCTTACGAAATCCGAAGTGAAGCAAGAACCAACCAAGGCCAAAGTATCATCTACGTGGTTTGCGGCCCTAGGTACGTCTTGAATGTTGAAAGATAAGAACTTCTTAATAACTTCCTTAGCCCTTCGGTGTTATTTTTTGAGGCGTGGGTTATGAACTTCATATTTATCTCTAATTTTATTCACAACCAATTCAGAATCCCCACTTACCAACAAATGTCGTATTCCTAAGTCTAAGGCCTTTTGGAGGCCTTGAACTAACGCTTCATATTCATCCATATTATTAGTGTTAGGGAATTCTAACCAAAAAGAGAAAGGGATGGCCTTCCCGTTGGGATCACACAAAAGGACCCCAGTCCCAGATCCGTGCTTGGATTTAACACTGTCAAAATCCATACTCTACACCATTTCTTCCAACTCAGAAGGAGGGACATGTGCGTCTTCCTCAGATAACACAGTGTATGTACCCATCCATGTATCTTGAAAAGACACATGTTTTGTATTGTAGGAACCAAGTACAACTTGTTCTCGATATTTTGGTTCCCTCCTAATGACAACTTCAACACCCTTACGAGGAAAGGTAAAATGGGTTCCTTCCACAAAGTAATGACCCTTTTTGACTTTGGTGGACCACTCCCTCCCTAAAAGCATGCCATATGCTTTTGGTATGTCTGATACGATGACGTTTATGAGCATGCTCACATGCGGAGCTTGGTCGTAAGTAATGGATAAGTCCTTGATGTAACCAATGGTTTCTATAGTCCTTGAATCCAAAGCTAACAGATCTTTACATGGGTCTGTGCATTCAAGACCCAATCTCCTCATGACTCAAAGGGACATGACATTATACCTCGCTCCTATGTCAGCGAGACAGTTATGGAGCACAAAATCAGAAATTAAAACTGAGATATAGAAAGGAGGAACCCTACTATCTAAATCAATAATATCATATGCTTCCTTAGGTTGAGAAGAGGACTCTTTGGAAAGGGGAACTCTTTGTTCCATTTGTGGAGTAGGAGGTGCTTGTAGAACACATGAAAGGTTTTCAAACTGAGCAGGTGTTCTAAGAGCATCTAATAATGTCATGTGGGTGGGGACCTTCGCTATATCTTCAATGATGTTGTAAGGTACCGATGTTGGGAAGCAGGTTGGTGGATTATTAGGCAAATTTGCCTTGTTTGGAGTCCATGAAACCTTGATCCTTGGAGGAGAGGGTAATCTACCATTCACAAGAATTTTTCCTTTTTCATTGTCCTTGGGATCGATTTTGGTCCCTTCCATTCCTTGCGGAGTGGTTTTAGGGGTCTGACTCCTAGTTTCTACAACAAAGCTTCCGAAAGCAAGAGGATCATCATCGTAGGTAATATAGTCTTCCATGTTAGATTGGTCGTTTTGGGAAGTGGAAGCAGGCTTGTTTTTGTCTCGAGGTAGAGGGGATTTGCCGTTTTTAGACAATTCCAGGTGACGTGTATACGAGTAACAACACTCGGGCTCATGGAAGTCTTGGAAAAAATGGCACCAATCCACTTCAGCAACATGTTGCTTAGGAGGAGGTGTAGAAGGAAAAGGAGGCCTTGGCTTGGAGGAACAGTGAACTGCAAGTCATTTACCTTTTGATTAAGGGAAAGTATTTGGTTGTTCATGCTCATTAACAACTTGAGTGTTTCCGAACTTTCCCTTTCTTCAATCCTCAAAGTTTGGGTAGGTGGAGGTTCATACCGAGGACCCTCATTCCTAGACCTCTCGTTAAAACAGGGTTGCGCTAAAGGCCAGGGAATCATACCGGATTTTTTTGGGTATGTGTTATATTCTTTGAAGTAATTCGTAGTTGTAAGTATCCATCTGCACTGTGCCGAGGATGGTGGATAAATCTCTTCTATAAATTCCAGGCCCCATTGCATGAACAACGCTTTGACCGAGATCGGTTTCAATGACAAGGGTTGCAGCTTTCTCCTTCCATCGAATATTTGGCACTCATGGCAAATGGAAACTTCTTTGTATACATCTACGAAAAGGTTGGGCTAATAATAACTTGCCCTTAAGATTGTATGCACGGTTTTTTTCCAGTAGTGATTCCCCCCGTAGTCGCCTTTGTGGAATTCCCTGATAGCTCGTTCCACATCATCTTCCAACAAACAACTTAGCAATATCCCTCCCAGATCTTTCCAATACAGAGAGTTATCTATGATGCAAAACTTAGCAACCTTCAACTTTAAAAACCTTGCCTTAGTTTTACTTAACCCTGGAGGGGCTTGCAAATTTTTCAACACATGAATAATGTATGCATACCAAGGTGAATCAATGAATTTCTAAGACACCTGTGGGGCCGCTTCTTCTTGAGGGTTCTCCGATAGATCAACAATGAAATTTATACCCAAAACATTATAGTTCGATTGGGCCATCAGTTTTGTGAACCCTTGACCTTTAATCAACTTTTTTGTCTTGATCTCGAGGTTGTATTCGAACATAACCACGATCCATTTACCTCTTCTCCCTTCAGGGCCAGTCTACGTCAGGATGTCTCTGACTGTGTTGCTGGGAACGTAAGCAATAACGAGAGAATGTAGTATATAAGTCGTGAACTCCTTAAGGGATTTCACCAATGCGTACACTTGATTTTCCATGATATCGTACCTCAGGGGGAGTCTCTCAGCATCCTGCTGAAGTAGGCTATAGGCTTTTGAAAATTCTGGTCATCCTTCTGTAATAGCACACCAACGATGGTGTGTTCCGAGGCGAAAATGAACATGATAAAATATTTTGTAGAATCTGGGCTGGCCAATACGAGATCTTTGGTCAACACTACCTTGATGTCTTCAAATGATCTCCTGGATTCGAGGCTCCATTTGATCTCATTACCCTTTCTGAGCATACTTCTTATATGTTTTATAATTTGAGCTAGATTTGGGATGAATCTTCTCAAGAAATTCACCTTTCCCAAAAAATAATGAACGTCCTTCTTTCTCCGAGGGGTGCTGATCTTCAGAATTCCTTCTACCCTGCTAGGATCTATATTTATACCTTCCTTTGAGATGATGTGCCCCAACAATTTCCCTTCTTGCACTCCGAAATGTGTTTTTTTTGGATTTAAAGATATGCCAAACTTTCTGCATTTCAGAAAGACCTTCTTTAGATGCTCAAGATGTTGTTCATCAGAGTCAGAATACACTGTGATGTTGGCTAGGTAGATCATGATAAATTTGTCCTTTTCTTCAGAAAATGCTATAGCCATAGCTCTCTGAAAAGTAGCTCCAACATTCATAAGACCGAAAGGCATCTTTGCATACATGAACGTACCCCATGGTGTCGTGAAGGCGGTCTTTTCTCGGTCGTCTGGGTGCACCATGATCTGATTGTAGCCTGAGAAACCGTCTAGCATGGCCATCTTCTAGGATCTGACTACCTTTTGCAGGATGTAGTCCATCTTAGGAAGTGGGTAGTTGTCCTTGAGGGATACACTATTCAAATTTTGAAATTCCACGCATAACCTTTTTTCACCGCTCTTCTTCCTTACAAGTACAAGGTTGGAAACCCACTTCGAAAATCTTAAAGAAATAATAATTTTGGCTTCAAAAAGTTTCTTTACGTCTTTTTCAATTAGAGGCAATACCAGGGGATTTATTCGTCTTAGATTTTGCTTGAAATGATTTCGGTCTTCTTTGAGGGGAATAACGTGTTGAATCACTCTAGTGTCGTAGAATTTCAAGTCCTCATAATTTAAGGCAAAAATGTCAGGAAAGTCTTTCATGAGCTTGATGTATCTCTCCTTGATCTCTGGACTGAGAATATTTGACAATTTGATTATCCTCGGATTCTCCCGGGTCCAGATGTTGCAATCCTCAACATCCTCATCATTCGCAATGATCTTGGGATTTTTGGCCACATCGTTTTCATCAAAAAACTTTTCCAACGGAACCAATCCCTTGGGGATGATATTATTCTTTAGCTGCACTATGTCCCTTCTAGCTATATGGTTTTGAAAGGAATCATCGTTACCATGCACAACTGCATTTTCATCTTCTTTGCAACAACACTCATCATCGATGTTCACATTAGCGAACTCGTCGCTCATTTGGAGAAATCTCTCCATTTTTTTGTCATCCACAAACACATGCCAATACTTGATATTACCGGGTACCGCTGGCCTATGTTTGACTTCGATCTCATACTTTCTATTGGGGAAAATTGGGATTTAAAAAATTGAAGCCGAAGTGGCCAAGGCGTCCGCAATTTGATTCTGCCCCATTGGGATCGCTGACAAATTATACTCCGAGAATTCTTCGAGGAGGTCCAACACTAGGTTCCTATATGGCCTCAGTTTAGGGTGCTTGGACTGGTATATACCTTTCACTTGGTTTATGACGAGCTCAGAGTCTCCATGCACTGTTATCCTCTTTGTGCCCAACTCTTTCAAAGCTCTCATACCCAAAAACAATGCCTCATACTCATCCATGTTATTTGTACAATCAAAGGCGAGTTTGTATGAGCAGAGTTTTGTGCCCACCTTGGAGGGACTTATCCATACACTGACCCTTGCTCCCTCCTTGCTAACAGATCCGTCAAAGATCATGTTCCACATTTCATTCTCTGTGCGGTTCCTTGGGTCTGTGCATTCTTCTGCTCGACGCGCGACCTTATCCTCGACAGTCATGATAGCCATTGATTCTTCCCCTTCAAAGTTCAGGTCATTGTAGAATATAGAGGAGATGATCTCAGTGTCAACAATGTAGATAGGGTGGTGGTTTGGCTGTGTCTTGCTACTCACCATGTATTTCAACAACATTTCTCTGTACAACCATCTCTCTTGGCCGAAGATAGGAATGGCGACGTACGAAATATCCATCTGCAGGGTTCCCTTCAATTTGGCGGCCCACGACCTGGATAATAGCATGCCGAATTTAGCAAGGATGTCAGCCACAACCACAACCACGTCCATAACTAGATTCTTAGAAAGGATTTGGGACAATGACACAACCAAATCTTTGATCAGACTGAGACATTTCACTTTCCTTGAATCGAAAGAGAAAATATCCTTATAGGGCCTGGTGATTTCCAAACCTAACTTGTCCATGACCACTTTGGGCATGAGATTGTGCGACACGTCCGAATCTAGCATGGCATTATGCAAAGCCATGTAATGGATCTTGAGGGTGACATAGAAAGGGGGAATGTCCTCAGTATTTCCCGTTTCCTCCATGCATAGACCAAACAAAATGGCAGGGTGGTCATCCTGAACGTTTAGGGTGTCGAGAGTCTCTCCCATATTTAACATTTTAATAATTTGATCTTGATATTCTCCTTTCTTGACGAGGTCGTTGAAAGGGACGAAGATTTTAATTTTGGCCATTTCATTCCAAAGTTAAAAGG
>SNQJ01S0006764.1:56467-84775 GCA_010110895.2 Picea sitchensis | reverse complement strand
TATCTTGCAATGAGAATAAAAAACATCATGAAAGTCCTTCAAAGAGGAAATACTAGAAGCAGGGAGTGTTCTATACCATTGCCTCACATCGCCTTCCAATGAATACATGAACATTTTCATCAATATATCTTCATGATGGATGTCAAGTTGCTGCATTAAAGCATGAAATTCATGAACATGCTCAAAAGGGTTGTCATCATCACCTTCATAAAATATGGGCAGTAGATCTTGCCATTCATCAATTTGAGGCACAAGATGTGGATAACCATCTATGGCTGAGAAATTGAGTGGGGCAAACCTCCTGGCCAGGATAGCCTTCATAGCCATTTGATTTTTCTCATCCCCAGTGGAGTCACCAACATATTCTGAACAATGGAGTCGCCATGGTGAATGTGCAGTCTTGAAGGTGTCCAACTTCAGTCACCATCTAAAGTTGGAGCTGTGCAATGTCGTTCTTCCCAGGTAGCTTTTCAATCTGCTCAAATCTGTCCTCGACAACGATGCTAAAAATGTTAGCACTGAAAGTCACACTTTCACTACTAAAGTGTAAGCTCAACACCCATCAGAATGTAAAAGATAAATTTGATTTTGAATAGGTGGATCAGCAAGGTGGATAAATAAAGAGAGAGGGCAACAAACTGCATATCAATAGGCTACACCAATCGACAATGGAGTCACAAACATCCCACTCATCTAAGGCACAAAAGCTGCTTAATAGAAAACAATATTATTTGCTGATAGGTGGAATAAATGAAGAAGGAAAGCATAAGATAGAATGTTCAGTAAATAAAGATCCTATCAATTTAATGAATCAACAAATACTTGAATATGAACAATGACTGATGGGCAAAATACATCAAATCCTCTGCTGCTTAGGGATCCATAAATCATTGATAGCCTTTGATCCTCAAGTCTGCAATATATTCAAATAAGAAGAAATATAGATAGAAGAGTTACAATCTGAAATCATATCTCTCATGAGTCTCCAATAGCAGTAATGCTTACAATCAAAAGATGCCCACAGGCTTACAAATGAACACACAGGAAAACTGCCTGCTACATCTCTCTCTAGCCTCTCTTGGATCATCAATCTCCTTTCTCCAAGAGATATCTCCCTCTTTAAATAGAAAATAACATCCAAATAACCTAAGTAGTTCGAATCCCATCTCCTCCATTGGATTCCAAGCCTTGGAGATAGGTGGCAACAATCGAAGAGATAAAAATCCAACAAACTGTTAATTTTCAGGAATTTGTTGGAAGTCATTAATAAATTGTTTCCACCTCATGCATGAGGCCTTTGTTGGAGCTAAATATTAGGTGCAGGTGTCCCTTGACATCTAACTGATCCTTGATAAGTCATTTGAACCCTCCTTGACATGTGGCAACCTCCCAAAAAGGCGAATATGAAAACCGTGACTGCTACAGGAAATTAGTACGCAGCGCCACTGTGTAGAGTACACAATGCCTACTTCTATATCCAATATCTCTCAAGAAAAAACAAATTTTGAAAAACTGAGAGAGGTTTTTGTTATTTAGAATGTTATGAACAAAAACCTCCTCCATTTTTCAAAAATACATCCTCAACTGCTCATAACCCAAGTTTTAAATTAGTGACTCAAAACTGGCAGAATAACTCTGCACAATTTAGCCTCTGCTAGAATATTACGTAGCGCCTGTAGGTAGCACCCGACTATGTTTCTACATGAAATTTAGTAGCATAAATCTGTGGGTGCTTTGATGCTTGAACTTGGATATTGGGAATAACTCAATATAATTTCAATTTTCGCCCAAAAAAATAAAAATCCCATAACAATTGTATTCATTTGCCAAAATGAATAATGAAATGCAATTTCTTTTCTCTGAGAAATATTAGGTAGCGCCTATAGGTAGTGCCACTTATGCAACACCAAGGGATAAACCAATATTGTGCTAACACCACCTTTGATTATTCCTCACCCTAATATGGAACCACCCCTTCATATTCCTCGCATCCCATTACGACGGAATGTCAACAACCCTCAGGCTAGGGAGACACACAATTACAGTCTGGTCGATGACTTGGCACAATCTCCTGCGTCCATATCAGTTTTAGAACTCCTTCAAACCTTTCCTACTCAACGAAAGTGATTACTTTCCACCCTGGGGGCAGTTGAAACTGCTGACACTAGGCTCATCACCTTTGATCTTGATAATGGGGAACCCTGTCTCCCCACTCTGGTTGCTTTCCAAATACCGGTTAAAATCAAGAACATCATAGTTCATCGCTGCATTATTTATGAAGGTGCATCCACATGCATCATGTCCAAAACTGTATGGAAGAAACTTGGCTCCCCCTAGCTCATACCATCCTCTATCACTCTGAGAGCTTACAATGGACGACCATCCTCTCCTGAAGGGCTCTTTCAAAATGTCCTCGTTGAACTCGGGGGCAAGACTATCCTCATTGACATTGAAGTTATCGACACTCCACTTGATTACAACATCTTGTTTGGGCGTAGCTAGATGTATTAGATGAAGGCTGTGGCCTCTTCCATGTTTTGCACAATGATGTTCCCCCACAACGCGAGGATCATCACTATCGACCAAATATCACATTACGAGCCCAACCCTTCCTCCAACATCGATAACATCTTACGTTTTGTCCACACTAGTCTTGATGCCTACCCACTCATTGAGATGGGTCCTAGAATTTTCAAAGACCCATCCTTGCTAGGGACATACCATGGAGCACCTCTGCTCATACATCCCTCAACACAGGTATGTGTCATATCGTCCAATGGAACAGAAACTGGAGATACCCACCCTCCCACCGAGGCTTCCTTACTATTTGACTTCCAAATCATCACATAGCTCCTTCCTTAGGAATCACTTGAGAACCCTCCAGCTCCCCCTGTCCCCGATTACACCCTCCCCCAGGGCCACATCCTGGTTTGGGAGACAGTCTCCCAATCCATTACTCAAATCCCCTTCTTTTACCTCCCACCGAGCGTACAATCTTTCCAGGTAGCTGCAACGCTTACCCTTCCCAATATGGTGCTTGCAATTCCAGTATGGTATCTATATCCACCTGCGATGGTCCCTCAACCATCCCTCCCTCCCCAAATAGAAGGAATCCCGATGCAGATTCCAATACTTACTCCCACCACACCACTCGACCCCCCACTCACTAACACCATTACTACCGCTGGGGGTAGACGAAAGAAGAAAGAGCTCACCTCTCCACTTCCACCCCGCGTTCAGCCTCCTTGCTCACTATGTGAGAAAGACAAACACCCCACCAATAAATACTCATCTCTCCCTGAGCTGCGCAATTTAATTCTACTCCCTCGAGCGATGACACCGCCCGTCGTTTCATCCAGTTCACCTAATACTACCATTACATCCCCTATAGGAAGAAAAGGCCTACGAACCAAATTCGCATGTGCCATTTGTTCAGAATAAGGCCATTACACCCACCATTGCCCTGCGCTAGCTCACTTTTGATAGACGCTAGCAGCCATATGCTAGATCGTTCAACAAGAACCCCTCCCATCCACATCATCTCACACGCATGTCACTGACATCCACTATGTCGCAACCTCCATCAATGAACTTATGAGATTTCCTTGCTCTTTATGCGAATCACTTGATCATTTCACATATCAATGTCCTATGATCATTTAATACATGTATCATCAATTAGCCCTTATTCCCAATCCTACCATCACCCTGCCTCCGGTAACGCCAGTAGTTCCCCCTACTCCATCTCCGTATATGGTTTATATCTTTTCCCCCGAGCCTGAGGCACTTCCCACTCCTCCCTGGTTCATAGATAGTCTCGAGGAGGATTTGTTCCCAAATCCCCCCAATTCTCCCATTCATTTCCCCATGGAAATTTTACGCTCGACTACCATTTTCAACCTACAGTATCTTGATATTTGGTTTATGACAAGCGAACCCGTGCAACCCCCTTGCATCATTCCCCCTTCCTCTTCACTAGAAGATAATCAAACAATGACAATCACCAATGTTACTCCCCTGGATCCCTTATATTCTTGACAGTTCGACTACGACGAAGACATCCTTGGGGAATTAACTACACCTGATTGCCCATGGGATCTGCTCCATCACAGAGCGCTCTTTCTTTCAAAGGAAGCCTTTACGCTTCCCAAACAAAACCCCATATACGCAATCAAAACCAAATATTTTCTCCCCTTGGGGCATATAGATTGGTTCAATAATCCTATCCCTGCCCCCAACGCTTTTGAAGAAGGCAACATGGCCAACATTTCCCCCACCGTCAAAATTGATATTTCCATCAAACCTGGAATCATAGAGAAAATCACCATCAACGCCGCATGCTCTCTCGAAGAACTCATAGCTTACAAAGCTCTCTTCCAGGAATACCGAGACATTTTTGCCTAGTCATACACATAAATTCCCATCCTTGCTCCCTCTATTGTCGAACATCCTCTAGACACTTGGCCTTATATGACACCTATACGATAAAAGCAACGTCCATTACACCCATCCAAAGAGGCAGCCATCAAAGCTGAGATTGACAAATTACGTGCTGCAGGGTTCATATACCCCATCACATATATGTCATGGGTTTCCAACCTCGTCCCCATCAACAAAAAACAGGGCACTATCCACCTATGTACGGAATTTTGTGAGCTCAATCACGCCTGTCCTAAAGACAATTTTCCAATGCCCTTTATCGACCAAATTATCGATTATTGTGTCAGCCACGAGGCTTTGTCCTTCATGGACAATTTCTCTCACTACAACCAAATTCAGATTCACCTAGCCGATCAATACAAAACTGCATTCACTACCCCTTGGGGTAATTTTGTGTATCGTGTCATTCATTTTGGCCTCAAGAACACCGGTACCACTTTTCAATGTGCCATGACATACATCTTTCATGATCTGGCTCAAATCATCCTTGCCTACTTGGACGATCTCACTGCTTGATCCAAGAAACATAGTCAACATCTTGATGACTTATGCATTGTCTTTCACAGGTGTCATCAATACAATATCCGCTTGAACCCTCTCAAGTGCGTATTCTGCATCACCACTGGATGCCTCCTTCAGTTCATCATCTCCCAACATGACATCACAATGGACCCCCTCAAGGTCCAAGCCATCATGTAAACCCCCCCCCCCNCCAATGCCCCATTGATTAGTCCACCTGACTATGACCGTGACTATATCGTCTACTTATCGGCCTCAGCCGTCTCTACACTGCTTTGTCCCCGATTACGCCACTCGGGCACACGGTTTCCTTCGCCTCTTACATCGTGATATCCCATTCCAATGGGATGAACATGCCCAAACCGCTTTTGATGATATCAAAGCGGCCCTCTCCAATGCCCCATTGATTAGTCCACCTGACTATGACCGTGACTATATCGTCTACTTATCGGCCTCAGCCGTCTCTGTAGCAGGAGTTCTCGTCCAATTAGGGGATGACGACCGGGAACATGTCATTTACTATATTAGTAAAAACCTTTTAGCCCCCCCTTGAAATACAATCATGAAGATAAACTTGCCCTTGCAGTTGTCCTCGCAGTCCATACACTATGCCATTACATCCTGCTTCGAACTACCAAGGTCGTAGCAGATTCCAACCCCATGCAATACTTGCTCAGTCCCCAACAAATTAATGGAAAATTTTCCCGATGGATCATCATCCTTCAGGAGTATGACCTCGAATTTTCAACACCCAAGAGCAAGAAAGCCCTCATCCTTGCCGAACTCATTACAACATTTCCTTCTGATACTACTAGCTCTCCCGTCAATACCGACTTCCCCGATGAACATCTCTTTTTCGTCCCTTCGGATGATCCTTGGTACGACGATCTCCTCGTCTACCTCCAAACACAGAAGTTCATAAACCACCTCTCCAGGGATGATTGTCGACATATTCGGCACCAGGCCCCTCGCTACCTCCTTATCGACGATATCTTATATCGACGAGGGGTCGACACCATACTTCGTCGATGTTTGACTATTGACGAATCCAATAGAGTCTTGAATGACTGCCATAGCGCCGCTTGCGGTGGCCACCTCTCAAGGATGTCCACCACCCAGAAAATCATTCGAGCCTACTATTTTTGGCCCACATTGTTTCATGATTGCATCCATGTTGTGAAGCGATGTGACCAGTGTCAGCTATATGCCAACAAAATGAGAGCACCACCTGCTCTTCTCCACCCAATCATCATTGCCGACCCCTTTTGCAAATGGGGCATAGACTTCATGACTTGAAACCCTCCATCTAGCAATGGACACAAATACATCGTCGTAGCAGTTGATTATTTCACCAAGTGGGATGAATCCATGCCCACCTTCAACAACACCGCTGACACTACAATGCGTTTTTTCTTTAACCACATCATCTCCCGCTTTGGAGTCCCACTACAGTTAGTCTTCGATCACTGGAAAAACTTCGAGAATGAGATTTTCATCGAAATCTCCTTGAGGTTAGGCTTCTCCCACAAGTTCACCTCCCCATACTACTTTCAGTCCAACGGATAGGTAGAGGCGGTCAACAAGGTCCTCAAAACCATGTTGCAGCACACAGTTAACAAACATAAGACCAATTGGAACCATATGTTGTTCTTCGCACCATGGGCTTATCGCATGATAGTTAAAACTGCCACTGGTTTCACAAAATTTCATTTTGTCCATGGGGTCGAGGCCACTCTCCCCATCGAGTGTGAAATTCCCACCTTGCACACCGCTATTGAACTATTACCTGACACTGCTCCATTGGAGCAACATTTGCTGAAATTGGAGTTGCTGGATGAAGACTGTTGGTCTTCATTACAGAACAATGAAGCAGCCAAAAAATGGTCAAAGGCCACCTTCGATCGCCATGTCAATCTTTGATCATTCAACGAAGGCGGCCTCGTCATTGCTTACGATATCACGCATGATACCCTCGACCATGGAAAATTCGAGTCATTATGGCATGGACCTTACATCATCCAACATTGCCTCACTAAAGGCACATACATCCTAGCCTCTCCCGAAGGCCACCCTCTCAATAACTTGTCAACGGGTTGTACTTAAAGAAATTTTACGCCTGAGCGTAGCCATTCTACACTAGGCTTTTTCTTTTTGTACACTTTTTATAGAGTTTTTAATCTTCTTTTTCCTCCATGCCTTGCGTCTAATCTATCATTTGTGTTATTGACGTATGCCTTATCCATCGACCTACCACATCGGTTACACCGACGGAGCTAGCCGTTGGACACCGAATTTCGCTTTGAGCACTTGGGCCCTCTATACCCCCTCACATGAACTGCTCCAATATAACAGGGTATGCCTGGGCTCAACAATAACAACCAAGTAGAATACACAACCATCATTGGCCTCCTTGCAGAAGCCAATGGCCGCCATATTCGTCACCTTAGCGTCTTATTAGATTCCCAACTCGTTATCCTCCAAATCAACAATGTGTACCGTGTCTGCGATCCTCGCCTCTTCCGCAAATACTTGCAAGTTAGAATTTTATCTCGACATTTTGATTCCATCACATTTACACATATTCCAAGGAAATTTAATCAAATAATAGATAATATGGCTAACCTAGTGTTAGATTGGCATTGATCCCATCAAGTTACCATTACACATACATAACCCATCAAAAATCTGTCACAGCATATAGATTAGACATCATAAACAAAAAACATCAACACATGTGAACATCATAAGGATCCCAAAATGTATATCCATATATATATATATATATATATATTGGTCAATGTGCCATCAATGTTTACACAAAAATAGTACATGTTCAATATCCGTAGGTAGGTGAACCAACTCACCCCTATATGTACAAAATCGGTGTCCCAACACCATATACAAAATGGGCTCGCAAGCCTATATAAATACAAAAATACATATAAAGAGGCACTCATGGTGCCTCTAAGGCTCCACCACCTAGTCCTCTCTCAGGAGGAGGTGCCCCACCAGCTAGGGGTCCCTCAGGTCTTGGGGGCAGTCGCCCAGTCATAGCTGCACCCGCTACAACTGCTTTACGGATCAGGGTCAACGACTCTGCCAGAAGGCCCACACACTGCTCCAAGACTCCCTCATCCTAGATACGCACCCACATACCCTCGGGCACTCCCTGTAGTACCACCTCCAATCGACGGTGAAAATCCTCGAACTCTCCCCCAGCCCCCGCTGGAGGAGCATGTGACAGACCTGCACCCGGATCATCAAAATGACGTCTCCTGCTTGCTCTCTCCTCATATACCAGCCCCATGCGAGCCTCATCCCGCCATCATCTCTCCCTTGCCCACGACTCTCCCCGCAGTGGTCTCACAGGCCCCTGACGAGCCGACACTCTAACGAACTCCACCTTACATCCACGAGGTCCCACATTTGCACACACAACAAACAAGTTATAGAGTCAACATCCATCTATACATAAAGAACATGCTATACTATGTAATGATCAAAACATCAAATATAACACCATACCTCTGCGGTCGAACACCTATCCGGGGGGTAGCACCATATCTGGATCCTCCCAGAAGTCCACCTCACTATACGAGTATCAGAGTATGATCTGTGGCATATGACGTGACACCTGTGCTATCTCAGCCATAAATTAATGGCCACCCTCCCCACCCCAATGACAAACCAAAATCATCGCCCATCGCCTCAGTCATGGCTCTTGCACACCTGGTGCGTCCAATAGCACTCTAGGGTGCAACATGGGCACCCTCTCCAAAAACCATACTACCAAGATGGAACCAAAGGCAAACTCCCCAGAGTCAGCAGCTCGACACCTGTTGAGATGCCCCACCATCTTGGCATGAAGCATCAATCCCCAGGAAAAATCCTCACCCCCCAATGCCCTCTCCATGATCCTCAACTGACCCCCACTAATCCACTGAGTCGCGAGAGACCCATAGACTCTCACAATCATTGATGCCACACAACGATGCACTAGGACATCCACCGCCCCAATCCACCGCCCCAATCCTCACCACCAACCCCAACATGAAGTCCTCTCCTGAACAATATGTCTGGTATAGGTCAACGAACTGACCATCTCCGGGTACCACGGGCTCGACAAGTAACAGGGTTCCCCAAAAAGGGAGCCCTATTAAAAAATATACATCCTATGTAGCAGAGAATGCCAGATGCTCCCCTCGAACAATGAAACACTGTAGATCCAGACTCCACATCGAAATCAGAAACTGCAGCAGGTACTCCTGTGCCTGCACTAGTGAGCACTCAAAAAACTTCAGCAGCCCACAGGCTGCCAAAGCACCACGTAGAACCGACTCCTCATCTCTCACTACCTCTCTCAGGCGCGCCTAGTCCCTCTCCCTCCAGTGGATCGACATTGTCAATTGGTCGCCTGCATCCACACATACAATATTTGATCAACCATCACAACTCATAAAAACACCAAAATCTCCAAAAAAGATAAGTTTTGCACCCTTCAGCTTTGCTTCCAAGGCGCGGATATTTTCCCCACAAGCGCACACATATGTGCGCCTGTTCATCCCACAGTGGTGCACTCATGCACGACTGTTGGTAATATAGGGGTGCACACATGCACCCCTGTCACACACACAGACGCGCATCCTAGCACGCATGTTCGCTACACAGTTGCGCACACGTGCGCACTTGTCAGGAACACATCCACGCATGAATGCGTTGCTGTGCTTTGAACAGGCGCACATGGAATGCGTGCCTGTTTTCCCCATTTGGGTGCACCCGTGCGTAACTCTCCCAATTACAACCACACACTCGTGCACACGAAACATTCGATCGCCCATGCACTGGGGGCCCACCCTTACAAAACCCCCCTGTATGACCATCCGTACAAGCCCTGCCCAAAAAATAAACCCTAACTATTGTGGAGGAGGATACGACCACTAACCTGATACTTGCTGATCCTAAATCGACTAGCTCAATCTCCTAGAATCTCCAAATCTCTCCTTAAACCTCTCGTCAATCCACTACGGTAGCAGGTACAAATGAGGTGGCAATGTGGGCCCTACAACTATATATAGTCCCTTTTGCCAAACTTCGATACTCAATTCTGGGAGCTCCGAGCGTTCGTTTTCGGATTCGTCTTCAACCATGGGACCAGGATCCCACCACCTACACAGTCACATTCCCCAGGCCACCATCCATCCTTGCCCCCCGGAGAGAATTTTTCTCACATCACGCTCAGGTACGCATGCTCATGTTCAAAATTCTCAAATAACTGTTATATATTCTTCACTTTCAGATATTGTTCACAACGAGTATTTGGTTTTTTATGTGTGCAGGTACTTGGTCACCACCCACCAGCATGACCCTTTCATGTATATGATCTCTACTGGCATATAATAATTCCCTCTGAATATCAATTGCATATCCCAGTCACGCCCTCCGATATTTGCCTCTAGGGTCCCCCCATCCGTCTTTGTAGTACTCACACCTTCGTTGTATTTCAGTACTATCAATGGGTAGCACTCTCTCACACATGAGTTGTCCCCCTCATAGTCCCCTCTGGCACTTTGACACTCATGCTATTTTCACCCCCTAGGGCTGGGGGTCCTCATAGTCTTTGCATTCTCGAGAATCAACCGCATGCTCCTTCTTCTCATTTTGCTAAATTTCCCATAACGAAATCTTGCGTAATCTCTTCACGGTTCGCATTTGATTGCACCTTCGCAGTATCATTATCCCTCCATCTCATTCACCATCAGTTTTCCCATCTATAGATTGTCCTCCATTCATTTGACCTAATACAGAAACCCACCTATGGGGCCCCCAACCCTCCACCTGTTTTCCAAGCAACTTGCGCCCTCACAGGCCAAGCCATATTGCACTGGGGCACCTATTTATGTATTTGTACAGTTCTCCCACCTTATTCTTTATTCATTTGGTAATTATACAAAACCTTTGTTTCCAGCCTTTACATAGTTTTTTGTCGTCACCTTTGGCGACCTTCTTTTCTCGGCAAAAGCAACCCATGTCACCCTTGGTTGGGGCATTCATTGTCTTCTACTCTTTTTGACATCGTCCATAAACCCCAAGTATCCCACAGTCCACGTAACCCTGATCTCTGAGTTTATTTACTTTGTCCTGCCTCTGGCACAACTTAACCCACGTCTAGTCGTCCCCCTGACACTAGACCTAGTTTCACGGTTGCTGCCACTTATACTTCACATATATCCCCAACCAAGGGTAGTCTTGAGTCTCACCATATCTTGACTATGTCCATGTTCCTCATTAGTTCCTGATTTTATCCCGTGGATTTCATGAAGCCCTTTGCTTCTTGGAGTTGCGTCTCCCTTTCTGTTGACATCAACACAGTTTCCAGAAGGGCGACAATATCTTGGCTATCATTACCTTTATAATGAGGAGTCTCTGATGGCACAGAGAGACCCATCATTTCTCCCTACTATCATTGACCCCCACGACATTCGACTTCAACACTTTGTCATGTTGCGGTGGGTCTTACTTTGCGACTATTGCAGTTGTTTTTATATTTGTCGAAGACCTCTGAAATTTGATATGCCATCAATGGTTGCGAATCCTCGACAATTCTTATAGGTGTCATTGCCTCTTTTCAAAGTTTGTTCACCATCATAATTGTCCTCTTCCATTATCAACATGCCCCCGAGGATGCTGCAGTCATCTACACCAACACACAACTTCAATTACTGTATTACACATTTTTGAGTTACATGACACGAGCATGGGTCATGCCCGCCTCGTTTGTACACAGTTTTATTTTTCCACACCTTGCAAAAGGTTTGGGTCCTATAGGTTCCCCTCTCCTCCAATGGGTCACTCTTGCAATTCCCCTCAACACTCTTTCCTACAAAAGTACTCTCAGTAGAAGAAACATTGATGTATTTCGGCTATACGTATGCTCCTAACCTCACACATCAAGGGGCATTTGTTATCACTGAAGTTTCATCCACAAATGGTTACAGGAATCCAACATCCCCAAACACCCATTAGTTCATCCATGGCCCAAAAAATGCATTTCCAAAGGGAAAAAAACTATATAACTGGTTATAAAATCAACATCCGTTAAGGATACAAAGGAAGCGCACACACGTGTGACAGTAAAAAAACTTCGGAAAAGCGCACATGTGCCCGATGCGCGACTGTGGATGCAAAAAGCCGCGCACACCTCAGAATAATGCATTTATGATTTTTGTTGCTCTTCCACCCACTTCTGGTTCATCTCTCAAGTCGATTTGACAGCCAAATCTGAGATGAATCTGAGTGGGGGGCTGGTCAAAGACCTAAGGGTGCCCTAAAGAGTCCCTTGTTCACACTAAATATTGGTTGAATAATGCCTCAAAGATTTTCTATACAAAGAGGCCATGGGTGCACTATATTTTCAAGGAATTCATTTGTATTGTTATGCTGCCTATATTCTCTTAGAGGAACCTCTTTCCTCACTAGAGCATACAAGCACCATTTCATTTGGCCATTCACATCACCTTTTGAGTGAATGAGCTTTGGATTTCTTCACCATTTCCTTCTAGTTTGCTACTTGTAAGAAGAGCTCAATCATTGGGGGTTCAAGAGCCCTTCCTTGGAGGAAGAGGGGACCCATAAGTCTCCCTTTCTCTTTGGTGTTTTCCCACTAATACAAGTTATCCATTGGTGGCGTGCATGTTGTTTATTTTTTGTTCTATTTCTAGTATGCACTTTAGTTTAGTTTCTTTTATTTTTTTAGTTCTTTGTTTATTTCTTATGCTTGATGTTTCTATCTCTTGCATTCACTGCTATCTTTTCTAGCTAACCCAACTGGACTTGTAAGCGTCCTTATTTTTCTCATTTAGATGACGAAAGGGATGCAACAATTAGTCATACCCAATTATCATATTTGCATTATCTTACACATAACTACAGACTACCTTCAGTCTATAATCACGACACAAGCATGTTCAAGCATGCCTACATGCACCAATGCATATCAATATGCCTCAAGCATTTAATATTTCATGTCTATTTCATGCACATGCATTCTATATTTCTTATATGCATTCATGCATTAGTTCCATTATGCACTCCAATGCATATTCATTTCAACTTTATTTGTTTATTTTGATGTTGTTGCAGATGGATATCCTTGAATTCATGTAGAGCCTCATTTACCTGTGCACCACCATTCTACTAAACTATGCGCCATTGGTCCATATTATGAACCTTCTAGCCAAGCCTCAGTTGGCTATTTTGCATTTCCAGCCACTAGACCCACTAGTGCTGCCATCTCACAACTGCTTCTTTTATGTAGAGAATCGTGTCCTGACATTTTGGCTAAAATTTTAAATATTCATAGTGATTTAACACGCACTACTCCAACTGAATATTAACATTGCAATCTAATTAACCACTCCCCATTTCCTTGACAAACCCAGTCTTGAAATACCATTCTCATTGATTGGCATTTCAACATTATGAAATGTTTCTTTCATGTCATCTTTTCTAATATCTTTTTCTATCCATGGCTTTTCTCAATTTTAAATACCTCTCTTCACTTCACTGGGTGATTCACTATGAATTATTTCTTGGCCACTATAGACGACTTTGCTCCAAATGTAATCCTACACTCCTCCATTTTGCACCTGTACCCTACTTTTGTTGTGCGCTTTGATAATAGATGCAACTTTCTTGCTTTCAGTACTTTAGACAAAAGTTGTTAAATCATATCTATCAATTCCTTTTTCTTGCATTACTATGCTTGCATATAGAGACAACTCATCCACTCCATGAGTCACACTTCATCTCATGATATCCTTTTTCCTTCTCTTGCATCAAGCTTTTTAGCCTTCACTATATTTCTACCTTCAAGGGTATGGAGTTATCCTTAACTCTTCATGCATGCAGATGGCATTCCTCACATCTTAGCTTCATGATTTATGTGAGGACCTCTGTTGATTTTCCTTTGCAAGCCATTCAAACTCTATAACAATTGAATACTAAGATTTATCTGCTAACAGTTGAATACTACTATTTCTCTGCTCTTTCTTAGTCCTTGTCAACCTTTCATCGCCTGCTTTGCAACACTGCAGTTCCCTCTGTAAATATTTGATGCTTCAATCAACTATACAAGTTTGAAATGCTTCCCTGCCTAATGGACCCTAGGATTAATCTAGACTAGACCCACACAATACTCATTTGTGGAATATTATTCTCTTTCTAGCAATCCCTTCAGACAACACTCTCTGTTGGAGTGCTCCTCTGCTTATCAACAATGCCATGTTAATAAGCTCAACCCCTTTTTATTTTTCCAAGTTATTACACTTCAAATGTGCCTCTATACTTATTCATAGGCACTATCATGAATTCAATACTATTTCTTATCCAACAATCACCTATGGAACTTCCTCCAAATTTTGACATTATTTGGAAAAAGCTTCACATCGAGTAGTTACATGGTTCAAGGAATCCAATTCCGTTTTTTCTTAAAACTTTACAGAGAAACCCGATGCTCCCCTGGAGAAAATATACCTTTTTTCATGTTTTCCTCTATATGACATTTCCAATGACCATACACATGCTTCAATATGATTTATGAGCCAAAAGTTATGGCTTCCTGAAATTCCCATTCTGCTCATTGGTGTCCTTCAAGTTCATCAATCACCTTCCTTCTGATTCCTTGATGATACTTCGGCTCAAAACTAAATTTTGAGTGGATATCTGGATTCTCCTATCCAATATCTTTCCAATTACTACTTTATTGGTCAAGTTTGAACAAAGAGTAGAAAGTTATAGTCAATTGAATGTTTCCAATTTACCCCTTTTGTGCACCTTTCTCCCTAGCTCAGATAATCTCAATCACCAAATTTTTCCACTTGCATAGGTAAATCTATCGAGAACCAAGAAATTTTTTCTAAGTGACACACATAATAATGGTAATAATGAATTCAAAACAACTCTCATACTTCTCATCGATTACCCCAGTCAAAATTTGCATCAGTCTAGAAAAGATAACTTTGTCATTTTACACCTACTGTAGACTTAGAAATGTAACCATGTTGAGCATCTCCATGCCAATTTCTTTTGAATTTTGAAAGAATCCCAATTGGGTATCTTCATAACCATAGATCTATAAAACTTTCACCCTTAATCGGGCTCCGTACTATTAGTTATGGCCCACATAAGTTTTAACTGTTTTACATTTCTATCCCTGTATGTTATAGGTGTCTTGTTTCTCTTCCTGTACATTTTTAATGTTCCTAGATTCCAAATCTAGTTCCATGGACAACTTCTATGGTTCATGATATTTCCGTGGACAACTCATGTCCCCTAAATGGACTTCTGAGAAAGGATTTTTTCCCTCCACAAGTAAACTGGTGCAAAAAATATACTCTCTATAGTTTCAACTGTAACTTTCTCATATGAGCTCCATTTTGCACCCATAATAGCTCATTGGAAAATTCTCTCCTAGTTGTTTTAATTAAGCTCTCTCATGACTTTGATTTCCTAGAAATGTCATTTATGCCCTCAAAATCTCTCTACAAGTTGATGACCTTTGAAAATAAAAAAATTTCATGGAAAAATTCATTGTTTTACTGTTATAACAATCTTCTAAACTTAGTCGTCCATCTCAAAATCAGGGGTAATCTCCACTATTAATACACTAAACCTTCCCTAGGCCCATGGACAAAACTCCATTATTGATCTCCAACTCAAAGCAATCTGGACCATTGATTTTCTAACACTACATCAATGATTGTCTAATTCCTTGGTAAACCAAACTTGCTCACTGATTTCCCCGAACCCTGATCATTGACCATTGACCATTCTCTCAGCAAACCAATTTTTTTGTCCATAAATCTTTCCAAACCTTGATCATCAACGATTGACCATCGAAAATTTTCCTTAGAAATCAACTTATTTACAAATTTCGTTGAACCTCGATCATTGACCATAGACCATCTCTTGGCTGACGAGGAAACTATTCTGACATGGCATGACAACTAGATATTGACATGGCATGACACACAAATTCTGACATGGGATGTGGCGCAGACCTATCGGCCCTCGGGCCGAGATCCGCTCACAGGATCGTTCTTTATCTCCCTCGATCCAAATCGACTCTTTAGATTCCCTGCTGGAATCACAAATTATCGATCCACAGGTCCTTTCGAAAGCTTCCCTGCACGAACAACACTAGGCGCGAGCTCCACTTCTTCATATGACCATAGCACTATGACCAAGGCCTAACCCAAAAGGTGCTTGTCACAACTCGCCACTCGTGAGTTCGTGAGTCGAGGCTCCCAACTCTTCTTTTCCAATCTCGCGATACTCGAGATCACAAAATGGGTATAGTTCCCCTCTGTAAGTGCCCTCCACGCGTGACCACCGGCTATGCTTAACGCTAGCTCCTCTCACCACTCACCACTTCGCAAGTTGTGGTGTCCGACCTTGGCACCTTCCTTTCACGAAACCCAGAGAAGTGATGTTGACTTTTCTCCTCGCGTTCTCACTACTCGCGACTTCGCGAGTCGAAGGGTTGAACTCTCGTTCCCTTATCTCACGAATCCCCGAGACGCGAGAGGTCAACGGGTGTTGACTCTTTTCACTAGGTAATCCATGTCTGCCTATCTATCACATGGGCCCACCTTGCGGTTCTACCACGTGTCCCTCGTGCCCAGCTTCAACACTTCGCGACTTCGCTTCCCGAAGCGCTACCTCCTTTGTATCCCGACACTCGAAGTGCCGAGATCCCAAACTCCTCGCTACTCTTTATCGCAACTCGTGACTTCCGGACTTTCGAGACAAAAGTCTCGACTTCCTATCCGCTGATATGCCGAAATGATAAAATTCTGACACGTCATCAACGCGGGTCCCACAACGGAACTTCCTGCCTTTTTGGAGTTTCAGACTTCGCGACTTCGCGAATCCTGATGCTAAGCTTTCAGCTCTTCAACCCATGAAACCCCGAAATGGTCAACAAAGGTTTGGCCTCCATGTCAACAAGTATGCCACCTGTCCACTCTGTCCTGTCAGATTCTTCTGCACCTTCAAACCTCCGAATGTGCAATAGGCGTGATGAGACTCTGATCCAACAATCCTCCCTTGACCTGGATCCTACGGCTGTCCTAGCTCCTCGCGATTTCGCCACTTGCGACTTGGAGCACCCAATCTTTGGGCTCTCACCTTGCGAACCTCCGAGTTCGTGAGATCCCTTGATCTCTACCACCTGTCCTCCTCCGATGGACGGCTGTGATTCTCTCTTGACTTTGCCGCTCGCGAATCTTGATGCAAAGGTTTTAAACTTTCAACTCGTGAATCCACGAAATGAGATTATGCGAGTGAATCCAACGACCCTTGTTGGCTCAGATCCTACGACCCAATTTCTCTTGAGCTTGCACTTAGAAAAACACTCACCGTAACTTTCCTTGCTCTTATGAAAGATCTGACAGCTCTCGGGACTTCGCGAATTCTCCACGGAGAATTCCGACCATCCAATTCCTCGTTGACGATTCCTGCGAAATGAACAAAGTGTTCTTTCACAAAACTTATCCACCTACAAAACAACGTCGCTGCGCCTTCTTACAACACTTCAAGGCACTAGCCCTCTTGAGCTTCTCTTCAACAACTTTGAAGACTCTATCCCTCCTGAGCTTTCTCCACAATTCGAGTCTTCAAGAAGACTCCTGCACGCACTCCTTGCGACAATTCTTCAAATACTTCCAAGTATTTGAACCTCTTCGACTCTGCGCACTCCCTGCGACAACATTCCTTCAATAATTTCGCCCAGGTTGCAAACACTGAGACTCTACTCAGCCAGTGCACACTTTGCAGGACTCCTGCACTCAACTTGCACTTCTGTGAGAATGAGAACAATGTTATCCCTCCTGAGCTTTTAGAGATTGAAACTCTGAACCCGTCAACGCACTCCTTGCGGACAATTTTGCTGCACTCCTTGCAGGAAAACTCTTGCTCAGATAGAGAAACAATTGAAACTCATTCTTTACTCTCTCAGACTTCGAATGCTTAACACGAAATCATACATACATGGCATAAAAGAAAATGTATATCAGAAAGAGTAAAACAATCACGAGCATAACATTCAATCATGCATACACATAAAGTATTTGAACACCATGAGTTTGGATCAAAGATTCATATATTAATCTCAGAACTTCTGTACATGGGTTCTTCTACACAGCTTCCTGCTTCTTCTTCTCTATGCTCTCTTGATTGATTATGCTGCTAATGTTACAATGATACAAGTGAGGGTGTCTATATCCGTTTTCCCTCCGGCTCCTAAAACTGTCTAATCTAAGAATTTAAAGCTACCTACTTACATTTACTAGCATAAATGCCTCTTAATCCTTCAGACGAGAGTGGGACTCTCAAGGTCTGATTACAATCTACAAGTATGCCCTTTCTTAATTGCCTCATTTAAGTTTGGCGTATCCAACTTCAAAACATTTCAAACAATTCATCATGTGCCAAAATGCGTCGACGTTTGTCCCACGCTCGCTTGTTGTTGGCGATGCTCCTGCATCATACTCCCTCGCTTGAAAATTTTCATGGGCTCCTATCCATGAGCTCTCGCACGGTCTGTCCATGCTTCTGGATCTCTGTTTCATTTTCTCAGCTGGCATCTTCAACTGGATGTCCCTTCCACTTGACCAAGTATTCAAAATATTCTTTTCGCCTGGTCCTCTTACTAACTCTTTTGTCCAGTATGCTTTCCATTTGTAGTTTCTCTGCAACTGGCCTCTGTTTTGTCCACTAAACCTCTGGTTGTTCATTACCTGCTTCAGCTTTGTATGGGTACAAATATGAGATGTTGAATATCAGAGAAATTCCAATCCCATCGGGTAATTCAATCTCATAAGCATTTGCCCCAAATTTCTTCAAGACCTTACATGGTCCGATCCTCTTCATCTTCAGTTTGTTATATGTTCCTCTCGGAAACCTTTCCTTTCTCAGATGTGCTAGAATCAAATCACCAACCTCAAATTGAAGTTGTCTACTATGTTGATCTACTCTACACTTATACTCTTGGCTTGAGTTCTGCAATCGCTCCTTCACCTGGCTGTGAAGTTCCTTCATCGCTTCTGTGAAATCCTCTGCAATAGCACTCCTAGTTGCATTCTGTTATGAATCTCTCGATTCTGAAACTCCTCTTGGCTACATCCCATGAATAATCTGGAATGGACTTCGCCCTGTGCTTCTGTTGATTGAACCATTATAAGCAAATTCCGCCTGTGGTAGAATATTATCCCACTGACTGTGATGTTTTGTCACCAAGCTCCTCAACAAATCTCCCAAACTTCTGTTCACAACTTCTGTCTGTCCATCTGTTTGAGGATGATAAGATGAACTGAACGACAAGTTCATTCCTATCTTTTTCCATAAGGTTCTCCAGAAGTGTCCCACGAACTTGGTGTCTCAATCTGAAACTATGCTCCTTGGTAAGCCGTGAAGTCGAATGACTTCTTTGAAAAATAGATTAGCAATGTGAGTTGCGTCATTGGTTTTCTGACACGGTATGAAGTGTGCCATTTTAGAAAATCGGTCCACCACTACAAAGATCGAGTCGAACCCTCTTTGTGTTCTCAACAGCCCCAATATGAAGTCCATGCTGACTGCATCCCATGGCCTGTCAGGTATGGGTAACGGTTGATATAAGCTTGCATTATGCCTCTTCCCTTTTGAATGCTGACAAATTCTGCATCTGTCCATKAACCTTTTGACGTCTGCTCTCATTCCTGGGCAATAATATGACTCATTTAGCTTTGAGAACATCTTGTCATGACCGAAATGTCCGGCCAATCCTCCACTGTGTTTCTCCTTCAACAGATTCTCCCTCATGGAGCATTTTGGAATACAAAGTTGATTACCCTTAAACAGTAATCCTTCCTGGATCATGTATTCTGTCCATTGACTTCTGTCCCTGAGAATTGGATTCTCAGCTGTTTCATACGCCTCTTTAAAATCTGGATCATCTCTGTACATGTCCCTGAGATCATCAAAACCCAGTGTTTTGACTCTGAACTCCTACAATAGCAAACATTTCCTGCTTAAAGCATCAACAACTTTGTTAGCAGTTCCAGAAATATGCTTAGTTACAAAAGTAAAGTTCTGCATGTATTCAACCCATTTAACATGTCTTTGATTCAACTTCTCCTGTTGAGTTACAAATTGCAAAGCATGATTGTCACTGTATAAGACAAACTCCTTAGGGATTAAGTAGTGCCTCAATTTCTTCAATGCCTGAATAATAACATAGAACTCCTTGTCATACGTGGAGTATTTTCACTTTCGCTTCATTCAACTTCTTGCTGAAGTATGCTATTGGCATGTCTTCTTAGCTCAAGACTGCCCCTATTGCAAATCCACTTGCATCACATTTTACCTGAAATGTCTTTTTAAAATCCGACAACACCAAAATTGGTTGTTCCGTGATTTTCCTTTTCAACAAATTGAAGCTTTTCTCTGCTTCTTCTATCCAGTGAAAAGACTTATGTCTTTTCTTCACTGTGTCCATCATCGGTGCACTAATTCCACTGAAATTCCTGATGAACTTCCTGTAGAAACTAGCCAATCCATGAAAACTTTGAACCTCAAATATACTCTTCGGTGATGGCCAATTCTTAATTACCTCCACCTTATCTGGATCCATCCTCAACTTGTCTGCAGAAATAACAAACCCCAAATAAATGAGCTCTATCTTCATGAATGAGGATTTCTTCATATTTATCAACAACTTCTCTTGCTGTAGCCTCTTCATCACTGTAGCCAAATGTTTCAAATGCTTTGCCTCTGTTTTACTGAAAATCAATATGTCATCAAGATACACAATGACAAATTTTCCGATGAAATCCTTCAGGACTTCATTCATCAATCTCATGAAAGTACTTGGCGCGTTCGTTAAGCCAAATGACATAACAAGCCATTCATACAACTCTTCGTTAGTCTTGAAGGCTGTCTTGCATTCATCATGTTCTCTCATACAAATTTTGTGATAACCACTTTCAAATCAATCTTCGAAAAAAAATTGGCCCCACTTAAGCAATCCATCAAATCATCCATCCTTGGTAATGGAAATCTGTACCTGATGGTTATCTTGTTGATTTCCCTCGAGTCAGTACACATCCTCCAACCTTCGTCTTTCTTCGGATTGAGCACTGTCAGAACAACACACAGACTCAAGCTTTCTCTAACCAACCCCTTGTCTGTTAAGTCCTGGACCTGTCTTTTGACTTCTTCATTCTCCTGTGGCGTCAATCTGTACGCTGCCTTGTTTGGTAAACTAGCTCCAGGTATGAGATCAATGTGATGACTTACACTTCTGATCTGTGGCAACGAACGAGGTAGTTCATCCACTACTATGTCAATGAATTCCTCCAGTAGCTTCTGAACCTCTTCCGGTAAATCATCTACCCTTGTACTGGTTAAAACAATTTTAGGCTTCGTGACCACAATGAATTGTGGATCTTCCTTCTTCTTAACCTCTGTAAGAAGTTCCTTCCCACTCATGAGAAGTACAACGTTGCTTACTTCAGGTTTTACTTCCTTGTCCTTAATTGGAAACAACATGTGAGTTCTTCCATTCTTCTCTAGGGTGTATGTGTTCTTCCTCCCATCATGAATCACATTTCTGTCATATTGCCATGGACTACCCAGCAATAGATGACAAACATCCATGGGAATAACATCACAGAGTATTTCATCTTTATATCCACCTATTTTAAACTCAACTAAGCATTGTTTAGTAACATTTACCTGATGTCCTTTTTGTAGCCATGAAACTCTATATGGGCTTGGATGTTCAGTTGTCTCCAGCTCCAGCTTTTCTACCATCTCTGTAGAAACAAGATTATCTGTGCTACCACTGTCCACGATGACTTTGCATGCCCAGTCTTTGGTCTTGCAAGCGGCCCGAAAAAGTCTGTTCCTTTGGACCGAACTCTCCACCTCCTTCTCTGGTGTTGAGAGAACTTTTTGCATCATCAACGATCTTCTGCCTTCAACATCGTCTGTCTCAACATTGCACCTCTGTGCTTCAGAAATGTGAGTTTCACCACCTTCTTTCTTTCTGTCTGGACACTCATAAGATTTATGTCTGACCTTTCCACATGTGAATCATTTCACCACTCCACCTCTTCCTCTTCCTCTACCTCTGGTACGAGGAAAAATGTTTCCATCAGCATACTGACCTCTCTATTCGATATGCTGCCCTCTTTGTGAGCTTCCACCTCTCTCAGTTTGAGTCCGAGGTTTCTTCCACTCTTCCTTGGGTTTCTGATTTCTATCCTGGGCAACTGATTTGCCTCTGGCTTGACTTCTGCCTCGACCTCTTTCACACTGTTTTCAGCTCAACTTCTCTTTAGCCTTCAGAGCCATCTGATAAGCATCTTCCACCGTTCGGATGGTCATCATGCTCATCTCATCCTGAATGTCATATCTCAGACCATTCATGTACCTGGCAACCTTTTCTTCATCACTTTCACAATGACCTGCCCTGATGTTCAGCCTGTAGAATTCTTCAGTGTACTCCTTCACTGTCATTAGATTTTGTCTCAAATTYTGCATTCTTTGAAACAGAGTAATTTGGTAATCCCTGGGAATGAATTTCGCCTTCATCTTCGATCATCCTATCCAAACTCTTRATTTTATGCTTGCCTTTGCAGTGTCTGTCAGCTTGTAGCTCATCCCACCACAATGTTGCATGTCCTTTCAATCTTGTGACAACATGTTTGACCTTTTTGTCTTCCTCGACATCTTCATAGTCAAAATATGTGTCTAGAGCTCTAATCCAGTCTAGAAGCTCCTCAACATCCAAGTTTCCTTCATATACTAGAATATCCATTTTTACTCTAGCACCCATTCTTGCAACAACCCTAATCAGGCGTTTATTTGCTGCATCTTCTGTTGCAACTTCTTCTCTTTCATGTCCAGCTTCATCTTCACTTTCGAAATCACTAAGATCCCCAGCACCAGCTGCACACCTCTTTTTTATTTCCAGTCCACGACTCTGGCGAGTAGGTCATGTATATCTCTTTCCATGGCTGGATTTGGCACTTGCCTACCCCTTCCTTCTGGTATTTCCCTATCCTCTGGCGGATTGGGTGTTTGTCTGTCTCTTCTTCTCGGCGGCATGGCTGAGATTTTCTTTCTCGCTTTTCCTATCTAAAGTATACAAACAGAGTCAGGATCTGATACCACACTGGCGCAGACCTATCAACCCTCGAGCCAAGATCCGCTCATAGGATCGTTCTTTATCTCCCTCGATCCGAATCGGCTCTTTAGATTCCCTGCTGGAATCACAAATTATTGATCCATAGGTCCTTTCGGAAGCTCCCCTGCGCAAACATCACTAGGCGCAAGCTCCACTTCTCCGTGCGACCACAACACTATGAGCAAGGCCTAACCCAAAAGGTGCTTGTCACAACTCGCCACTCGCGAGTTCATGAGTCGAGGCTCCCGACTCTTATTTTCCAATCTCGTGATACCCGATATCACGAAATGGATATAGCTCCCCTCTGTCAGTGCCCTCCACGCATGACCACCGGCTAAGCTTAACGCTAGGTCCTCTCGCTACTGGCCACTTCGCAAGTTGTGGCATCCGACCTTGGCACCTTCCTTTCACGAAACCCCGAGAAGCGATGTTGACTTTTCTCCTCGTGTTCTCGCTACTCGCGACTTTGTGAGTCGAAGGGTTGAACTCTCGTTCCCTTATCTCACGAATCCCCGAGACGCGAGAGGTCAACGAGTGTTGACTCTTTTCACTAGGTAATCCGTGTCTGCCTATCTATCGCACGGGCCCACCTTACGGTTCTACCACGTGTCCCTCGTGCCCAACTTTGACAGTTCGTGACTTCGCTTCCGGAAGCGATACCTCCTTTGTACCCCAACACCCGAAGTGCCGAGATCCCAAACTCCTCACTACGCCTTATTGCAACTCGCGACTTCGAGACTTTCTGGACAAAAGTCTCGACTTCCTATCCATCGATATGCCAAAATGCTGAAATTCTGACACGTCTTCAATGCGGGTCCCACAATGAGAATTCCCGCCTTTTTGGAGTTTCGGACTTCGCGACTTTGCGAATCCTGATGCTAAGCTTTCAACTCTTCAACCCACGAAACCCTGAAATGGTCAAAAAAGGTTTGGCCTCCGTGTTAACAAGTATGCCACCTGTCCACTCTGTGCTGTCAGATTCTTCTGCACCTTCAAACCTCCGAATACGCGATAGGTGCGATGAGACTCTGATCCAATGGTCCTCCCTTGACCTGGATCCTACGGCTGTCCTAGCTCCTCGCGATTTCGCCACTCGCGACTTGGAGCACCCAATATTTGGGCTCTCACCTTGCGAACCTCTGAGTTCGCGAGATCCCTTGATCCCTGCCACCTATCCTCCTCCGATGGACATCTACGATTCTCTCGCGAGTTCGCCGCTTGCAAATATTGATGCAAAGGTTTTAAACATTCAACTCGTGAATCCACGAAATGAGATTATTCGAGTGAATCCAACGACCCTTGTTGGCTCAGATCCTACGACCCGATTTCTCCTGATCTTGTACTTAGAAAAACACTCGTCGTAACTTTCCTTGCTCTTCTGCAAGATCTGACGGCTCTCGGGACTTCACGAATTCTCCACGAAGAATTACGACCCTCCAATTCCTCCTTGACGATTCCTGTGAAATGAACAAAGTGTTCTTTCACGAAACTTATCCACCTACAAAACAACGTCGCTGTGCCTTCTTACAACACTTCAAGGCACTAGCCCTCTTGAGCTTCTCTTCGACAACTTCGAAGGCTCTATCCCTCCTGAGATTTCTCCACAACTCGAGTCTTCAAGAAGACTCCTGCACGCACTCCTTGCGACAATTCTTCAAATACTTCCAAGTATTTGAACATCTTCGACTCTGCGCACTCCCTGCGACAGCAGTCCTTCAACAATTTCACTTAGGTTGCAAACACTGAGACTCTACTCAGCCAGTGCACACTTTTCATAGCTTCTGCACTCAACTTGTACTTCTGCGAGAATGAGAACAATGTTATCCCTCCTGAGCTTTCAGAGATTGAAACTCTGAACCCGTCAATGCACTCCTTGCGGACAATTTCGCTGCACTCCCTACAGGAAAACTCTTGCTCAGACAGAGAAACAATTGAAACTCATTCTTTACTCTCTCAGACTTCGAATGCTTAACACAAAATCATACATACATGGCATAAAAGCAAATGTATATTAGAAAGAGTAAAACAATCATGAGCATAACATTCAATCATGCATACACAGAAAGTATTTGAACACCACAAGTCTGGATCAAAGCTTCATATATTAATCTCAGAACTTCTGTACATGGGTTCTTCTACACAGCTTCCTGCTTCTTCTTCTCTATGCTCTCTTGATTGATTATGCTGTTAATGTTACAATGATACAAGTGAGGGTGTCTATATCCGTTTTCCCTCCAGCTCCTAAAACTGTCTAATCTAAGAATTTAAAGCTACCTACTTACATTTACTAGCATAAATGCCTCTTAATCCTTCAGACGAGAGCGGGATGCTCAAGGTATGATTACAATCTACAAGTACGCCCTTTCTTAATTGCCTCATTTAAGTTTGGCATATCCAACTTCAAAACATTTCAAACAATTCATCATGTGCCAAAATGCGTCGACATTTGTCCCACGCTCGCTTGTTGTTGGCGATGCTCCTGCATCAGAATGACACATGGATGATAACGTGACATGACATGTGGACGCTGACATGGAAAGACACGTCATCCTCCTCTTTCATGTTATCGCTGATCGACCATTGCTCTTAGATAAACTGAACACCTCGCCAATTTTTCCGACCCCCGATCATCGACCATCGATGATTGAAAATTTCATTTAGACACATGAAACCTTTCACCAATTTATGTCGATCCTCGATCATTAGCCATCGGTGATTGATGATTTCCTTGGGTCGAACCACACTTTTCACCAAACTCACCAATCAGATCATCAACCATCAACGATTTCTATTTGAAAACTAAATCTATTTGCAAATCTCCCCAATTCAACCATCGACCATTAACGATCTCTCTTGGTGAAATCCAAAACTTAGAATTTTTCAACCAAATCCCAAATGAATATAGGCCGTCGATCTCCCATTGAAAATGATGTGAATGATTGCTTAACCAAACTTCACCCAGATATGTCGATGAACCTTGACCATTGATCTATTCCATTTCCCAGTCACTGAAAATGAGTCTCAATAATTGATTCTTTAACTTCGCCAATTTGAAAAAATGAATCATGTTCTTTGATTCTTTTCTTTTTGCAAAACTCCAAATTTATAAGTTTTTAAATCAACTTGCGATGAAACTAGGCTGTTGATCTCAAAATCAACCACGATCTTGGTATTCGATTCATCAAACTCTCCCAACTTCTTCAACTGCCATTATAATGTGAATTTTTGATCTTCCATGTCGAATTTAACTCTACAACCTACAAATTGGTACCTCAGATCATCTCTTCGACAACTCTGAGGAATTTAAAACTCAAATTTGCTCATGAATTTGGGGATTTCACTCTGAATTTCAACAATTTTTCCTAAACTCGTCACAGATCGAAATCTGTAACAATGAATTTTACCATATTTACATTGGTTATTGGCCCAAAAAAGCCCCGTGTTTGAATCAGAAACTCTGATACCATAATGAAATGTACCCCAGTTTAACCGAGGAACATTACATGCAGAATACACATTAAAATTTAGATTTAATTCTAAAATTTCATGTAGCTTACCAACTATAGATCATACATATATTTAACCATTTATGATACCATAATTTTAAATGCATCTAAAACATGATGAAAAAACCATGAATGAAATTGTTCAAGTGAAACAACAAATATGTAACATTTCTATGAAACATTTACATAACAAAATATCATCATAAAAATAATAGAAAAAATCTCTGTTAATAGTTAATCAATTTTCTGCATACAAAGGATGAACCTCCCAACCATAGGCGTTGTTTTTGGTTTTCTCTTAACAGTAGGCCACCCCTGATTTGATGCTATGATTCCACAAGGAGATCCAACCCTCTTGGTTGTCCACTCTCCACACACAACCCCAAAACCTAGGTTCTACTCCCACAACAGTGCCAATCCTCTAGCTCTCTCCCCACAACCCGCACAACCCAAGGAATGTACCTACTTCACTTCTCACAGTCCCATAGGTTGTACCATTTGTTTATCAAGGATTCCAGCACACTCGGTTGGCCAATAATATCTTAGCTGGGGATCCAGGAGCTCTTAGTTTCTTTAGGAGTGCTCACAACAACCTTCACAACGTTCTTGAGCCGTTTCCTCAATAGGAAAATGCACTAGAGGCTTACAACCCATTTTACAAACACACGAGCCTATTTCTTAGTATTAAACACAACCAAACAATGGTTTCCTTCAAACACAACATGGTTGGTGCTCTTTCCAACACTCAACTCCTCTATCACTTTCCAAAATATGCATGTAGAAACTATCTCCTCTCCCATATAAATTTCCTTGTTCTCCCTTGTTTGCTTGACTCTTAGTCTTCACAAAGATGATTGTACTTCAACCCATGCTCTCCATTAACTCTGGGACGTGACTTCGCACACCCACCCTCTTACATGAGTTTAATGATTTTCTTTGGGAACACTCAATAGCAAAAGAAGGTTTATACACATTGATAATAATTCTAGAAATGTGGGTTTGAATTAATACCCATGAATAAAACCCCCATTGACCCCTCTCTCTTGTGGAATCATAGCCCCCATCATTTTCATCCCTTTTGTTGGTGTACAAATATGTTCAATATATATCTTACACTCATTTAAATGTCAATCCGGGATTCGAAATCAATAGAGTTAATGCACTATATTTGCTAATAATAGATAGGTTCCTATGTCTGATGAGTATAGCATAAAGAAGAAACAATCAATACGAATACTCTGTTTTACAACTTTTTAATCTATCTTCTTCACACAACTTAAAGATCAGAAAACTGTTGGATTACTGAGAGGGGGGGTGAATCAGTAATAGAGCAATTTAATCCCTTTTAACCATATAATCTAAGTGTTATATCAATGAAGCATTATCATCCAATAATTGCAGAGTAAATAAGCAATGAACAAATGAACAATCATACACATACACAGTACACAAGTGTTTTACGTGGAAACCCAAATCGGGAGAAAACCACATAATGATTTTTCTTATATGTCTTGAAGAATTACATTCATTGGAAGAACCAACTTCCTTTGTTTTCCAGCTACAACTGGAAGGAGGCTCCAACCCCCTAGTTTCTCAGGCTACAACATGAGGGAA
>SNQJ01S0006764.1:35149-53553 GCA_010110895.2 Picea sitchensis | reverse complement strand
CGCGCCACCCGAGAACTGATTTTAAAAACCTTTTAAGATTTGACACTTTCAACAACGCGCCAGCTGATGAAACGATCTCCTTAGCTGTTGAAAGTGGGCACTTTCCACATCGCACAATGAATTTTTGAAAACATGTTAGCAATAGCCATGATATCCACTACAAAATTCAACCGAAAGAACGGTTTCATTTTGGGAGTTAACACTAANTAATCTTGACTTTCCTCAACGCACCTCTTTGTAAGCCCCTGTTAGTTGCTGAAAGTAAGTACTTTCAACAACGCGCCACGTTGTAGAAGACCCTCCTTAGCTGTTGAAAGCATGTACCTTTGACAACGCGCCACCCGAGAACTGATTTTAAAAACCTTTTAAGATTTGACACTTTCAACAACGCGCCAACTGATGAAACGATCTCCTTAGCTGTTGAAAGTGGGCACTTTCCACATCGCACAATGAATTTTTGAAAACATGTTAGCAATAGCCATGATATCCACTACAAAATTCAACCGAAAGAACGGTTTCATTTTGGGAGTTAACACTAACTATTTTTACAATTAAACTATGAAACTGTTTCACTCACACACAAATAGAATTGGATTCACAAAATAATTACAAACGAGCTTACCTTGGTTGGATCGGTGGGCCCTTGCCGTGCCAACAAGGAAGCTCAAAGAAACTTATAGAACAATAAACTTTACAAAACACACGGAATTGATGAACTTAACTTCATATTAATTCTTCAGCAAGTATGTTTACAGAGATAACATGTTCAGAAATGCAATCTACAACATAACAATTCCTCTCCCTTTTGGCTTAGCCATCACTCAATTTATATGACTTTTACATTACAATTTTGGATCTAGAAAATCCAATCCAAATCAAAACTATTTTCCATCAATGGAGGTCGAGTACAACCATTAGCTAATCAAGAAAATACAGTTCCCACAAATCTGGGCATGATCTTAGAATTTCTGGATAATTGGCAAAGATTAAGGATGGATCGTTCCCCCTGAGCTGGAGGTCCAGACGTGTGTGATATGGAGATTCTGGCCAATGTGTCCAAATGAAAACATGGCTATGGACAAAACCCATGTCCCCAAATTTTGAGATCCATCGTCATCGGCCCAGAAATCGAGGTGAAAATCGAGTACCAGAATGCTGGTACTAAAATCCTGTAGGTAGTTGTTTAGTACCAGAATACACATAGTCATAATCCTGAGTACCGGATTAGGTGCATGGGCAGTACCGGAATAACACAAAGTGTGATAGTACCAGATCAAAACTTCCTAAGAGTCAATCAATTAGGATCATGCAAAATCAAACATTTAATCAAATTAACTCAAGAAAAACTAAACAAATCATGCCTTAATCATAATTGACCCCTTATGCACATGAACAAGGTCATTGGGTATGTGTTTGGGAGGAAATAGTCAAGTATAGGATTATAACATAGGCAAAAAAGATCAGATACAAGGTAATATAGGGCATTATATATGTCAAAACTGAGACTCAACACCTCTCGTATCGTAGCTAGAGATTACTACTTTTATTAATCATTTCAATGTACAATTTGGCCCTTAGAAATATTAATAAATACAAGATCTTTTCCCCAAACATATCAGCTCACCAACCTAAATGACTGTTAGTGCAATTATATGCATAATATATTACCAAACATAAATTATCGACTGAGATTCGTAATCAATAGAGTTGATGCACTATATGTGCCGATAACAGATAGGTTCTTATGTCTGATATGTATAACGTAAAGAAGAAACATTAATAACAAAATACTCTGTTTCACACCTTTCAGATAACACTCCACACATACAATTGAAAATCCAGAAAGCAAAATTGATCAACAAATGTATAACTCATAATTCTTGTTCAGGAGATAGATCTTCTCATTACAGGCTCATGAAAGATAGAGTTGGGCTATGATTCTATCTCCTGGAACAACCACACAATCACTCATTAACATTCTGGAAACCTAACTGAGCTAAAAGAACTACCAGGCATGGTGTAAACACTCCATTATAAGCGCATGTATGTGAGAGATGGAGATCCGATCTCATTTCATGTAACAACTCAATTCAATAATAACTTGAAAACAATCCCTATCTAGTTTTGCACACTTCTTCAAACCAATGATATTCATAAAGTAAATCAATGCAACTTGACAATTATAAAAAAAACTATTTCGTTCCTACACAGAAAACATAAGTTTTTATGAGATCCATTTGCTGGATCATGTAATGCGAATGATGGACTCTCAAACTATTCTTGTACTTCCACACTTTGCAATCAATTCTAATAGTGAAATAAAAAATGAAATCAAAACAACAAGTACAGGAAATAAAAATCTATACTAATAATTTACAATGAGCTTACCAAGATGGATCGGTGGGCCCTTGCCGATGCCAACATGGAAGCTTTTAGATCAACAGATGCTAAATTCTAAAAGACACACATGATCATTGAATTCAAACTTCCATTAATCTTCAACAAGTAAATTTACAAAAAGAGTCTGTTCAGAAATCCAATCTGCAACATAACAATTCCTCCCCTTGGCTTAGAGCCATATCTCAATTTATATACTTTTTACATTACAAATTTGGCTCTAGACAAGACAATATATGAACAATCAAATCAAAACCATTTTCCATCAATGGAGGTCGAGTACAACCATTAGCTAATCAAGGAAATTCATTTTCCACAAATCTGGGCATGATCCTAGAATTTCTGGAAACTTGGAAATTTAGGCAAATTGGCCTCAAAGAACCCTTCGTATCTTCCAGGTAGTAGATGATTTTTCCAAACCATTTTTGGGTTTTCAAGATGGATGGGTTCTAGACAAACCCATGTGGTTGTTTTGAAAGATCATCTCCCATCCGCACACAACTCGAGGTGCAATCTGTCAGTTTAGAAATATTTGATGATTTTAGGCTGAATCGTTCTCCCTGATCTGGAGGTCCACATGTGTGATTTGGGTGAATTATGCCACACATGTCCACATGCAAACTCCTCTATGGAAAAAACCCATATCACATAATTTTAAGATTCGTCTTTATCTGCACAAAAATCGAGGTGAAAATATGGTACCAGAATCTTGTAGGATGTTGGTATCAGAATCTTGTAGGAAGGGGTTTAGTACTGGACTAGCATAGTCATAAATATAGGTACTAGACTAGTGCAATAGTGGTACTGGATGGAGCTCGTACTAGAAGAGGTGCAGAGCTGGTACAAGATGGAGCTGGTACCAGAAGAGACGTAGAGCTGGTACCGAATGGAGCTGGTACCTGAAGAGGCGCAGAGTTGGTACCAGAAGAGGTGTAGATTAGTGGTACCAAATCACTGCAGAGTAATGGATCAAGAAGAGTATTGGTATTATGATACAGGGAAAAGTACCGGATCAGGCGGTTGTTGCAGTAACAAACTAGTGGTAGTACCAGATGGAGATGCTTAATTAATGGTCAAAGTAATTAGGATCATAATAATCATTAATTATTCAATTCTAACCATTAATAAACCACATAAATCATGACTAAATGAATATTACCTCATGTACAAAACAATTGTTAAATGACATGTCTATTGAGGAAAATAGGCAGAGAGTGCATATGTATGATGCAAAATTGGTTAGGATACGGGACAAGATAAGGCAATTGGAGATGACAAAAATGAGGCTCAACAATGACATTTATACAAGTACATTATAATTTGCAGGAATTAATTGGGGATGTTATAACTAACCTCAATAAATGTGACTTTTTTCAATATTTATTGGTGTATTTATGGTACATGATTGGTGGAGGGAAACTCAAGATGGATCCTACAAATATGGAGGCCATCATCAAGCGTCCTTGTCCCTACTAATGTCACTGAATCTAGGAGTTTTGTTGGGGCAACACAATACCTATAGAAGTTCATAGCATCCTTTTCAATTGTAGTGGCACCACTCCATGCCATAACAACTAGTGGTAAGAGTTTCCAATGGGGAAAGAATCAACAAAAATCCTTCGATGAGCTAAAATGAAAGATCAATCAAGCAATATCTCTCCCATTGCCTAACTTGCATAAGCCTTTCGAAGTGGAGACATATGCAAGGTATGCTATGGGAGCAATTTTTTTGTAAGGAGTGTAATTTTTAAACCTGTAAAGTAAAGCAATGCATATAGATTCTTAAGCAAAACAAAAAGTAATCAATGGATCATACATTTAGTACACAAAGATTTACATTGGAAACCCTTAACCGGGAGAAAACCAACCTTCCTTGGTGCCACACCTCTCAACTCTTCGTTGTATTAATTTTACCATTCACAATACAATATATACACAATATTGTAGGTATTTCACAGCTACCAAAACCCTGATCCCTTAATCTAGAATAAATTTAGAAAACAACTAAAAATAGTGAAAAAATGCTAAAATAACAAAAATCACCTAAAAATAATTTGGAGGTGCTGCCTCGAACTCTTTGAGTAACCAGGGGGGGAATCCTGCCCTCCCTCGAGGACCCCACTAGGAAAGTGCCCGAGGCACACGACACAAAGAGCACTACTAGGGAGGTATCGTCAGACGTAGTCGTTAAATATGACGCACCCCCCCACACACATGCAAAGAATATAACACCTACCCAACATTCTCCCACTTGTTGTTTTCTTTGTATATAGGGGGGTCACATGATTACATAGTTAACAATATAGGGAAACAACACCCATTGTTTTTCTACATAAGAAGAACTTCTCGGAGCTCACCGACTTTGTCAATGAAACTACAACATTATTCAAAATGTCAACCTTCTCCAACAACACCTTCTTATCTTCAACCATGTCTCTCACAAAGTGATACTGAACATTAATATGCTTTTTCTTTTAATGATAAGTTGGGTTCTTTACGAGGAAGATTACACTCTGACTGCCGCAATCTAACCTTACTTCTTGTTCTACCAACCCAATACCTGAACACAATCTCTGTAACCATAATACTTCCTTGCTTGCGTGAGTGGATTCCATGTATTCAACTTGTGTAGTTGAGAGTGCCTCTACAACTTGTCTTTTTCTCATCCAATTGATTGCTCCTCCAAATAGGTTGAACACATACCCACTTGTAGATCTTCTATGATCCAAATATCCATCCCAGTATACGTCAACAAATCCATGTATGTCGAACACACTTTCCAATCCTAGTCTCCCTTGGTAGCACAATCCATAAATAGAAGTGCCATGCAACTACCTGAAAACCTGTTTTACTGTTGTCCAATGCTCCTTCTCTGGTTTTGACATATACCTGCTCAAAACTCCCACTACATATTCAATGTCCAATCTAATACATATCATTGCATACATTAAACTTCCAATTGCACTAGCATATGGAACATGGGATATGCCCTCTTCTTCTTCCTTTGTTTTGGGACACCGACCTGCAAATAACTTTACACCTATAGGAAGAGGAACCTTGAACAATTTACCTTTTTTCATATTAAACATTTGCAATATTGTCTCAACATATTTTATCTGATTCAACTAGAGTTTCTTATTTGCACGATCTATTTTAATCACCATTCCCAGAATGAAGTTAGCAGCACCGAGATCCTTCATGTCAAATTTAGAGGATAGCTGGGATTTCACCTCCTTGATAGCATCCATGTTATTTCCTACTAGCAACATGTCATCGACATACAAGACTACATAAATGAAGTGATTACCAACTTTCTTGGATTATACACAATGATCAACCCTGCTTCTCACAAATCCCAATCCAAGGATGTATGTGTCAAAATTTTGGTACCACATCCTAGGTGATTGCTTCAAACCATATGGTGACTTCTTTAGCTTAAAAACCAACTCTTTCTTTGCCTTCACCTCAAATCCTTTTGGCTCCTTTATGTAGATTTCTTTGTCCAGATCCCCATGTAGGAATGTTGTCTTCACATCCATTTGTTCTACTTCAAAATAAAAAACAACATCAATAGATAAAAGAAATCTAATAGAAGTTAACCTTGCAACATGAGAAAAAATTTCACCAAATTCAATTCCCGCTACCTGTGAATAACCTTTTGCTACTAATCGAGCTTTGTATTACTCCACTTTTCCTTCTGCATTCAACTTCTTCTTAAACGCCCATATGCTGCCAATGGCCTTTCTTTCAGTTGACAACTCAACTAGATCTGATGCCTCATTCTTATCCAAGGAATCGATGTCTTCAACCATGGCCTTATTCCAAAGTTTACTATCCTTTGAATTTACTGCTTCCCTGACAATTCTGGGATCATCATCAAAAATAGATAAATCAAAATTATCACGAAAATCAGGTGGACTATACCTTTCTAGTTGCCTTATTTCCCTCATTGATCTCCTCAATACTGGAGTATGAGGTTCTTCTTCTTTGATTCATATTCTTCCGTTGATTCATATTTTGCATCATCTAGCTCAAACTCTATTTTCTCAAGTTCTTCTTACCTCGATAGGAAGTCCCTCTTGGGAAAATATTTAACCTATCTAAAAACAACATCCCGAATGTAAACAATCTTCTTAGTTCATGGGTTCCAAAGCTTATAACCTTTCATACCATATTTATAACCAATAAATATACACCTTTTAGATTTATTATCCAACTTACTCCTATTTTCCTTTGGAACATGTACATAAGCATCACAACCAAACACTCTGAGATGTTCAAGAGAGGGTTTCTTACTAGTCCATACTTCATGTGGAGTTTTGTGCACCAACGCTGATGAGGGTGATCTATTTACCAGGTAATATGCAGTACCCACGGCCTCTGCCCAGAATTCCTGTCCTAACCCGACACCATTGAGCATGCTCCTTGCTTTTTCCATTAACATCTTGTTCATCCTTTTTGCAACCCCATTCTGCTGAGGTGTGTATAGAGTATTCTTCTACCTTTCTCTACCACACTTCTTATATAACTCTCCGAATTCATTCAAAAAAAAATCTCCACCATTATCTATCAAATTTCCTCGACACCTTTATTTTCTTCTCTGTTTGATTTTCTACCAGAGCCTTAAAATCTTTAAATTTACCAAATACCTCAGATTTCTTCCTGAGAAAATAAATCCATGTTTTCCTTGATAAATAATCTATGAATGAAACATAATACACATATTTTCCTAGTGATGGAACATGCACAGTTCCAAACACATAACCGTGTATCAACTCTAAGATCCCCTTTGCTCTTGTAGCACCAGATGGGAATCTTACTTGATTTTGTTTACCATATATGAAATGTTAATAGAGATCAAAATCCAAGGTGCAATTAGACATACCTTCAACCATACCTTTACCATGTAGTGTTCAAAGGCCCTTTTCTTCAATATGTCCTAGTCTTTGATTCCATAACATTGTATTATTTCTAGGGACAATATGGATCTTGTATTCTTTATTTCTTTTCTCAAGGACAACATAACTGTTACACCCACAAATATAAGTTCTTCCAAACAACTTGTACATAGTTCCACATTGAACTCACATCAACAACACCATTTCTCCTCTGACCATCTAGATAAAGTATCCACACCTGCATCATCCAACTTTCTTACAGATATTAGTCTCTTGGCTAGATCTGGAATGTGTATAACTCCAAGGAGAGTTATAATCCTTCCATCTTTCAACAACAACTTAATCCTTCCATGTCCCATGATTGTGGTTGTCGAGTAATCTCCTAGGATGACATCACCACCATCATACTTTTCATATTCATTGAACCACTCCCTATGAGGAGTCATATGAAAAGATGTACTTGAGTCGATCAACTATACATCGTGATCTGCATGTGTATCTGTAGATGCTAGGTAAACATCACGTCCTTCTTCTATGGAGGTTTTCACCTCAGTGGAAGAGGTATCATAAAATCCCTTTGCTTTATCAACATTCTTAGACCTACATTCTTTCTTATAATGACCAACTTTACCACATTTCCAACATTTCCTCAAAGATTTTCTTGGGGATTTAGATCTCCCACTTGAAGACTTAATTTTATCCCTATCTTTGGGATGACTTCTTACAAATAAAGCATCTGTGCTACGACTATCCATGATTTTCTACCTCATCTCTTCTGATAACAAGGATGAAACTACATGCTCATACTTCAATGCAGTTTGAGTGGTACTACCAATTGCTACAACTAGATTATCCTAGGAGTCTGACAAAGAACATAACAAAGTGATACACTTATCTTTTTCTGCAAGCATAGTATTAACATATCCAATTTGAATTACCAGAGTATTGAAGACATTTAGATGCTCTGTCACATAATCTCCATCTTCCATCCTAAGATGATACAACTTCTTTTGAATAAACAACTTATTTACCAAGGACTTTGACTGGTACAAATTCCCCAACTTTTTCCATAGTTCCTTGGATGTAGATTCTATCGACACTTTCAATAACACCAAATTAGCCATGCAGAGTCGAATCGTACTCCTTGATCTTCTATCCAACTTCTCCTAATCTTCTTTCGACATTTGAGTACTAGTAGTTTGTGTACTAGTAGTTTGTGAACCAATAGGTTGTGTACCAGGATCCACATCAATCCATTGTTCTTTGTCTATAAGAAGCTACTCCATATTGAGATTCCATAGCTCAAATTTTTTACCATTGAACTTCTCAATCTTGATTCTAGGACTGCTTGCCATTATCTTTCAACACACGAATCACCACTGCAAAGCTCCCACTAAACCCAGGTTTATCACAAATCCAAGATAAAATTGATCTATCAAGACCGAGCCAAACCCTCAACAACTAAGGCGCCCCCCTAAAGCAAAAAATGTTCTTTGATACCACATGTAAGTTTTAAACTTGTGAAGTAAAGTAGTGCATACAGATTCTTAAGAAAAACATAGAGTAATCAATGGCTCATACACATAGTACACAGATATTTACGCTAGAAACCCTTAACCAAGAGAAAGCCAACCTTCCTTGGTGTTGCACCTCTCAACTCTTCATTATATTAATTCCACAGTTAAGGATTACCCGAGCCAAACCTTGAAAAACAAAGGCACCCCCCTGAAGCAAAAAATGTGCTCTGATACCACATGTAAGTTTTAAACCTGTGAAGTAAAGTAATGCATACAATTTCTTAAGAAAAACATAAAGTAATCAATGGCTCATACACATAGTACACAAATATTTACAATGGAAACCCTTAACTGAGAGAAATCCAACCTACTAAAACCCTAATCCTTCATTGAATACATGGAAACCACTCACGCAAGCATTAATTCCGCAACTACTAAAACCCTAATCCTTCAATTCAAGATTGATTTAGAAAATGACTAAAAATAGCGAAAAAGGATAAAATAGCAAAAGCCGACTAAAAATAATTTCGGGGCATTTCCCTGGATCACAACACTTCATGTAACTAAGGGGGGGGGGGGATCCTACCCAGAGACCCCCTAGAAATTTCTGACACACACACAACAAAAGGGAACTACGGGGATCATGAGACATAGTTGTCAAATCTGTCTCACCCCCTCACACACATGTAAAGACCTACCCAATAAGGTAAAGGCTGATATGCTATCGTTTTTGAGATTTTTCATGGGGGAGTTTTGAACTAAACTACATATGGTAAGGAACTCTATCGCCTTGTTCAAGATGTTAAGAAGTGGAAGCACTATCTTATTGGAAAGGAAACCATTATCCACATCGATCACCAACCATTGTAGTGTTTGCAGGCCCAAAGTAATCTTCAACAAACCAAACATTCTGGGTTGATGGGGGTTTTAACTAATAAGTTGGTGGACATGATTTCAATTCCACCCACATCCAAGAATATGGCTTTGGGAACTCTTGTGCACATGGATCCAGTTCATATGATGTATACAAATAGACATACCGGCACACACAACAAAAAGAGAACTACCAGGGAGGGATCATGAGACATAGTTGTCAAATCTGTCTCACCCCCTCACACACATGTAAAGACCTACCCAACAAGGAGGTAAGACGATATGCTATCATTTTGAGATATTTTGTGGGGGAGTTTGGAACTATCCTACACATGTAAGGAACTCTATGCCCTTGTTCAAGATGTTAAGAAGTGGAAGCACTATCTGATGGGAAAGGAAACCATTATCCACACTGATCACCAACCATTGTAGTGTTTGCAGGCCCAAAGTAATCTTCAACAAACCAAACATTACAGGTTGATGGGGATTTTGCAACTATTAAGTTGGTGAACATGCTTTCAATTCCACCCACATCCAAGAATATGGCTTTGGGAACTCTTGTGCACATGGATCCGTTCACCCATGATGTATACAAATAGACATACATAAAAGATGCATAATTTAAAGAGGTGTTTTAACAGCTACAAGGCCAAATTCATATAGTATAAGGTGACGATAAGGGTGAATATAATCTCCATAACGGGTTTCTCTACAAGATAGAAAAGCTTTGTGTTCCTAAAGGTGAAATATTATAGCTTATTCAAGAGGCTCTCACCTACAAACATTTTGGTTTTGGGAAGACAATTGCCAACTTACAAAGGTATGTGTATTGGCCTAGAATGCAAGAAGATGTAGCTCAATATATTAGAGGATGCATGCTTTGTTGTACCGACAAACCCAATAATAGGAAGTAAGGTCTATACCATCCCTTACTTGTACCCACCCTACCTTGGTAAATCATTTCCATGTATTTTGTGGGTGGTTTGCCAACAACCAGGAAGGGACATGACTGTCAGTTTGTGGTAGTTGACAGGTTCAGCAAGATGTGCATTCTCATGCATAGTAAAAATACCATCAAAGGACAAGAATAATAAACATGTTCTTTAAACAAGTCTTAGTGAACTTTGGGATACCGAGGAGTATCATCTTAGACAAGGATACCATATTTCTTAGCGCCCTTTTGGACTACACTTTGGGAGAATATGGACACTAAGTTTAAGAGATCTACAACATTCCATCCATAGATAGATGGGAAAACAAAAGTAGTCAATAGGAATTTGGTACAACTTTTGAGGGGTTACAATCAAAAGCATCCAAAGACCTAGGATGAAAATCCGATCTACATTCAACATTCCTATAACAAAGCAATCCATACATCTACTAGTGAGTCCCCTTTTGAAACTTTCTTTGGGTTTTTTCCACCTTTTCCCTTGGATTTTGTCTATGGGCAACAAGGAGGAGTAAGGGAAGACATCACTGGAGAAGCATTGAAAGTGGAGGATTTTGTTGAAAATATTAGGTAGATCCACTTGCAAGTATAGAAGATGATACATAAATTACTGGAAAGGTATAAGGTCCAACATGATTATCACATAACAAAGAAATCATTCAAAGTGGGAGACAGAGTTTGGTTACAGCTAAATAAGGAATGAATGTAGGGTCCTAGTAATAATATTAAGGATCTATGGTCTAGTCCTTTTGAAGTACCAGGGAAGGTGGGTGATGATGCCTACAGACTCAATCTACCCCATATATGCACATTTACTTAGCAATGACCTTCCATGTTGGATCAATAAACTGAGGAGTATGTCCTACCTACGATAGAGGACTTAGAGCCATAAGCTTAGGTAGGGTTGGAAAAAGTTACAATTTTGCAGAAGAAGTCTAGAAATACAAGACATGGTCAACATTATATTTGGTAGATCGGGTTGAAAATATAGCTTCCAGGTAAGGCAAAATGGTACTCTAAGGAGAAGGTAGAGGAAAATTTTCCTCACCTCATTTAGTAAAATCTTTTGGGGATCAAATGCCTCCCTAAAGGGGGAGGTGTGATCTATAATGTACCATCATATGATTTTTCATCTATGTTAGTAGTTTATGGGTGGAAAAATAAGAGGAATTGGCTTTCAAGTCCCATTTTAGTGGTTGCTTCCAGTTTGGAAATTTGGGGTTTGAAAACTTCCCGACAAATGACATTTTTTGGGGTCAACACTTTGTGAGAATAGCTCACATCCCCATGAAAATATTCTATACACTAATACCTTTCCAATGGTGTAAAATCCACCTCAATCAAAGCTCATATGCAGAATTTATGCCTCCTGCAAATTGACTATTTTTCTGACCACCATGGTACAAATGAATGCCATGTCAACCCCCATTACTCACACATGTGGGGATAGCTGCATGTGGAATTTCAAGAAGCTTCTAGAAGGTCCAAAACCTTATCACTAATTGAGCGTTTAGGATCCAAAAACCCTCCCTAAATGGCTATCGAACCATGTTAAATACCAGGTTGCTAGGAGGAGAAAGGGTTCCATTCTTTAGCATTGTACTTGTTCCATAGTCGAGAAGAGAATTTAGATGCGGTATTTTGATAGCATAACAGAGGAGGTAGGATATTTTGTAGCAAATATTTGGGACATAGTGTCATAGGAAACTACACAGTGAGTGCCCTTTCTTTGTATTTGCATTTTCATAACCAAAGAAAAGAGAGTAGAGCATAGGCCTTACCTTCTAGCTAGTTTTTCTCCTCTATTGGGTTTCCTAGGATACATATTTTGTTCAATGGTGTGTATAATGTGTTTATTTGGTTGTTCTTTCATTTTGATTTCAGTTATTTCATAAATTCGAGCACTAAGCTAGTAATAATAAAATATGAGATCTAAGGAAATAACCCTACATATTAGAAGATTTTAGTATAATACAAGATCTCTTGTGATGAACTATTTCAGTGGATTATCCACAATAGTTTACAGATAAAAAAATGAATGAAATATGCATAAATGACAAATTGAAGTAAAAAAATCACAATAAAAATGACAAATTATAATGTTAATATCATTGACATGAATGGGATAAATATATATGGTCGTGTCTATTTTTTAGAGGAACTCCTTGACTATGAGGTAGATGAGGCATAGGAAGACTTGATTCTTCAAATCAAGGGATGGAATTCTAGCTCTTTGGGTGCAATTCAAGATGCAAAATGGAAAAGGTTTTGGTTTTGGGTGAAAATGAAATAACCCTCATTGCCTTCGACAAAGATCTGAAGGAAAGGTTTATTGAACTAGATTTTGGATTAGACTTAAAGATTTCATGGGATCCCACAAATCCTTGCCCCCCCGAACATATGGAAACTCACACAACTATAATAAATTCTAGGAATGAAGGTTTTGGTGTATGTGGTAGTCAAATCATGGCAAGGATAGTCTAATGGAACTCAATTCATGTGAAATTGGACACAGAGGTAGATAGCGACATAGAGGTAGAGGAGAATAGGACACATGTGTAGGTGGTTTCACATATGTTGAGTAAATAACCTTCGTTGAACCTTGATATTCATATCGTTGTAGAAGAAGTCATAGATTTCGATTTTGAGTTTTGGTGTGTTAAAGGTCATCCAAAGGAGGGGTTAACTCTTTCTAAAAATAGAGTGCCATGTGGAACTTCAAAGGAAGATAACAATATAAAGGTTGAAGGGGTAAATAAGTGCCAAAGATGTGTTTAGTTATGAAAAAAAATAGATTGGTTTTAGGGAAATATTGTTTATGAGTTTAGAAAAATGTTTGGCATGAAAGGCCTTCCAAATTCCTAATGACCTAAAAAAAAAATGAATAAATGAATTCAACCTTGAGGGTGGGCTCCCATAAACCTTGAAATATAGAGCTTGAAAGAAGATAGATAAATAGAAGTCACAAGTCGATATTGATGGAAAAACCGAATAAGTTTGAATGAAATTATGATTTCAAGAAGAAGAAGAAAAACAAGGGAAGACTTGAGGACTTGTAGCTTACAAAATTGTGTGGCAAGACTGTCTTTTTTTCATTTCCTTACTGCTCTTAAATAATCTTCACTAGCACATTTAGCAACTCCATCTACTCCAACTTCTTTGAAGAATCCTCATCATCTGCTTCAATTTCCTAGTCAACCCAAGTATTGATGTAGTCCATGAAGGGACCCATGGTGATATTTTATTCGACCCTTAACGTGAATATGCCATCACCAATATTACTTAGTTTCACTTGTTTATCCCAAATTAAAGAATATTTTGTAACATACCCAACCCCCCAGCTAGGTCACATCATTGCTAAAACGACCCAATATTTTTTTTTGATACTAAATCAAAATGAGGAAATAACACACAACATGACTTCCATACACATGCAAATATCTATACTGCCTAAAAACATAAATGCAGTTATTTAACAGTTCTAAGTAACAACTAAATAACACACAACAACATTCAACCACACAAATGGTAAATTCATATGCATCATTCATCTCACAACAAGCACAATAACCAAAATATCTCAGAGTAAAAATACACTACAACTATATCAACATTTAACATGAATTTTGGGTTGGTCTACCTTTTAGGACCTCTTCTTTTGATATATGGAAGATCATATTCCTTCATTACCTCATGAATGAAAGGATCTCTATCCTCATCATCACCACTAGCACTAGTAGTGTTCTTCTTCACTCCACTAGGGAAAGTGACTGAAATAGCTTTTCCATAGGAAGAAATGTTATCCCTAACCATTCATATCATAGAACTACCCCAACCACTTGTTCCTGAACCTCATTTCTACTTCATAGGTGGTGAAAATTTTGTAACTAGACTTTGTAGTCCGTTTTCCCAGGGGTTTTTCTTATTTCTCTTAGTGTTCGAACCAACCAAAGTATGCAAACTATCCTAAGTATTAGTTCCTTTGACCTCCATGTGCATGTTTTCATTATCACATCCTCCTTTAGACAGATGATTAGGATAGGGAAAATACTTGCTACACTTAGCCATGACCATGTGAGGACATAAAATCCCTTCAAGATCATAACCACATATAGCCTCAACTTCCTTCAACTTGAGTTCTTGGAGACCTTGCATGATTTCAACTAGATAAATTATGCTTCTTGTGGCGACCCCTATGCATTTGGAGGGAGTAGAAATGAACTAATTTATTTTTCTTCCATCAAATAAGATTGACCACTTGTGGTATTATTGAACAAACCTCTGTAAGGAAAAACCTATTGCAAACAAATCTTAACAAAAAGTAAGGCTTCCCTTTGAAACTGAACATGTGAATATAAGTGAATTATTTTTCATAGAAGTACTCCCCTTTCCCCACAATGAGGGCTTAGGCTTGTAACGTCAGCCTGTTGGGTTCCTGACCAATAACCATTTTCCTTAAACTTCCCACAAAATCATCTTAAACTCCATAAAAATAGGATGGGGTTTTGTGCTTCCACGTCAAAGGATACTAGTTATGGATTGGTTCAATCACTAAATCAACATCCCTTTTCAGTGTAAGTCCTTTAAAAAAATTACAAAATAGTAATGCAAAGACAAGATAGGAAGTCATAAAGAACCTCCTATTGTCCTGCAATTTCAAAAGTTGGTGGGAAACCTTGTTGGATATGATCTCACCCCAATTAAATATTGTTTATCCATTCTATCCATGCAAATTGTGGAATATGACATACAAACATACTTTGGCACCTGTGAGGCCATTTCCTAGCCAACAACATAGGTAAAATACCATGCATACTCTTTCCAAGCCTCTGCAATCTCATCAATACACCTTGATTTTATCATCACTTAGGTGCATGAGCCATTTCCTTGAAATAGGGACACCACCATTGTGAGAATCTAGAAAGAAGATGACCTTAGAAACCTTGAAAACCTTAGTTGGTGCCAAAAGTATCAACATGTCCCTGAGCATAGAATGAGTAAGTCGGACATGGGCATTGTAGAGTCCCTGTTTAGTCACGCTTGGTGCCGTCTAAAGGACCCCATTTTGACCATATTTCTTGTCATTCACCCATTTTGTTATCCCTTGGTGATTCCATACCTACCATTTTGTCATTAAAGTGTTATTTTGATTCAAGAGGTAAAAACTCCTGCCTAATGTTTGCATTTCCTTTGTGTCTATTTGTTACCTAGATCAAACAAAACTCCAACATGGAATCCACTAGCTCAAGATCAATGCTTTAGTCAACTAGATTGTGAAACACACATGATAAGTTGGGATTTCATGCTTCCAGTCAGGAAATCTTAACGAAATGGCCGAACACGCGTTTGAGCTTATTTTTATTTTTTGATCTGTCGAATTAAGCAATGTAATTGACTACCTATATTTAGTGTAAAACAATTTGATATGGAATTGAGCAATCATGTGATGCTTGTTCTTTCTGCAATGTAATTCTATAAATATTGAAGGCATGTATAACATAGGGGGGATTGCTAGAGACAGAGAAGGAAATGAATGAGACTCACTTTCAAATATTGTTCCTTGTTCTATGATGAAACAAAAGGACCAATTTCTATGCATATTCAATTGTCAATCTCGTAAGTTTGTAAGTGTGTGAAAGACATGACTCTGAGTGAAGGCACACCCCCCTTTATCTCAAAAGCACGCCTCATTTAGATTTCATTTCCACATTTTCATTTTTGTAGTTTCTTTATGTATTTCCATTTCCTGTAGCAAGATAATGTTATTGACTAGTGTGAGTTCAATTGATTTGATTTCAATTTGAATTAATGCTAGTGTGGTGTGAGATTTAATTTTCTGGAGGTTCAAAGTCTTTATGTTTTGAACAACATCAATATAGTGTATGAGCAAGAACAAAGTATTCTCCAATATAGTGTATGAACAAGAACAAAGTATTCTCCAATATAGTGTATGAACAAGAGCAAAGTATTCACCAAAATAGTGTATGAACAAGAACAAAGTATTCTCTTAAGAAAATAATTGTTAGAGTGATGTTTCTACAAATACTTGTCATTTCTTCCTTATTGATCAACAAACTGTTCATTTAGAGAATCTGACCTACAATAGTGTTGAAATTCTTACTCTAGAACTTAGGTAATTTGTTATCTAGTGATTTCCTTACTACAATCATATTAGTAGCTCACAAAAAAATAAGACACTACCAAAATGTTCAACTCAATATCATGTAGCGAAAGCATAAACTAGGAAACAAAATCAAGCACACATGAACACCAATTTTTTTGGGTAAATACCCCTGGAAAAACCCTGGATAGAAAACTAGTGCTGAGAATGATTTTATTATGCTAAAATTAGGGCTCCCATAACAAGGATAATGGCCCACTAAGAGAAATACAACTGCAGACTAACCTGGAAAGGCTTGACCTACTGTATGACCAGTTTTGACACGCTTCTCGAGAAATCCATGACTTTCTCTCCTGTGACACGTGGACATCCATGACTTCCCTTCTGTGACCCATAAACATCTGCGACTGTCTAAACTATGAACTACATATATGTACAAAAAGTCCATACAACAAGCTCCGTACAGTTTGACTCTTTCCTGTGGCTTCCTTCTATTAAAACCCACCCGCGTATGCCTCTGTTCTCTCTTCTCCTTGACCTGTATGATCTCTAGATGAAAGTACTTCTTCACCTTTCCAAGATATTTAACCATATTCCTTCATGATCCAATAATCTATGTGTCGACTCTCTCAACACAAATTGATTCAAGTGCCTTTCTCCTTCACCCTATCGTTGCTTTTATAATCATGAGTTACAATCTATTTCAAATCTCAAAAGTGATATACAATTGAGATTACTTCTCACACTCACTTGAGATTTTGATTACATGCAACATGCTAAGTACTTTTACCATGTTTCTTAAATAACTCAATTAACTAATTACATAATTAATTAATAAAATCAATTCACTTTAATAATTCCTTTAACTAAAGTAAATTCAAGAGTAGAAGGCTTTGGATAGTTTCCACACGTCTAGACACATAGACCTATGCAAAAATACCTATCTGATGCTACCACTAAAATCAAAACTCCCTCTTAGAGAGGAAGGTATTATGCACCACTCCAAGTCTGTCTATAAAGAATACAAACTTCCCTTTTTCCAAGGGNTCCACACGTCTAGACACATAGACCTATGCAAAAATACCTATCTGATGCTACCACTAAAATCAAAACTCCCTCTTAGAGAGGAAGGTATTATGCACCACTCCAAGTCTGTCTATAAAGAATACAAACTTCCCTTTTTCCAAGGGTTTGGTCAAAATATCTGCAACCTACTCATATGTGGAAATATACTGAAGCTTCATGACTCTTTTTTGGATTCTATCCGGAATGAAGTGATATAAAATATCAAAATGTTTGGACCTATCATGGAATATTTGTAATGACCCTTTACTTATTAATATGAATAATTTCATAAATAATCCTAAAAATTAGCTAAATTATAATTAATTATTATATAACCTTAATTAATTATATGTTGTTAATTAATTATTTTTTTTACTATGATTAGCTTAAGTATGATTAACTCTTTAATTAAGGGTTAATGTATGATTAATTATTAAGTGCGTCATTAATTGATTAAGTATTAAATTGTTGGTTAAAATAAAATATAATAGGGTTACGTATCCCATAGGGGGATAACGTAACCAATACACAAAAGGGAAACATTTAAATAATGGATAAGGTAATTAATAAGGGATAAGGTAATT
>SNQJ01S0006764.1:11105-24577 GCA_010110895.2 Picea sitchensis | reverse complement strand
GGGTTACTACAATATTGGATTCTTAGAGAGTTTGATACAACTATGATTATCACAGTATATCACTGTAGGCTCCAACTGTTGACCAAATAAACCTATAAGAAAATTGCTGAGATGAGGTTTTTCTGGCTACTGCTATCAAGGATGAATTGCAATGGGGTGCCTTTTACCCACATCTGTGAATGGAAGAGGCGCTTACCTTCTTTTGGCTCGTCTAGTTCACTAGGATGGAGCTTGGTGGTAGCAACGATGGCACTAGGTTCCGCGTCAATGATCCATATTCCCCTTTCTGGTTCTGACTCAGAGTCAGAACCCACATCTGATTTAGAGGCTTTCACTTTGTCCACCAACAACTGCTTTGAGTGACAATCAATAGTTTTATGCCAAGGTCTCTTATGGAAGTCACACCACTTCCCAGTATCTTTCTTTGTCTTTCCAATGTCCTTCTTTGCTTACGGCTTGGACTGGTTGTCCTGATACTATCCATATTTGCTCTGTCCTTTGTATCTATGCAGAGCACCACAATACTTGAGCACCAGATGTCGCTCTAAAAATTGAATACCCAACTTGGTGTACAAGGTATGGAAGATATCTGTGAACTCTGGCACTGCTTGGTCTCTTTTCTTGCCGCAGTGTGGTCCATTTGGTATGCAAGTCGTCATAAATTCCAACATGGTAGTATTGTTCCTTAATAACATCCCTGCAGGATTCCCAAGTGGTCGTGATTGTAAATAATGACGGTTCCTCTATTTCCTTTTTCTCACATAAAGTTTCCCACCAATCTTTGACATGGGGAACGACTTTGAGGAGTGCAAAAGTAATCTTTTCTCTATTCGAAAAGTTATGGAAATAAAAATACCCTTCTAGTAGATTCAACCACTTGTCTACAACATCTGCATCTATCTGAACTTCAAATATAGGAATATTGAAGTTGATTTGTACCTTGAAGGGGGCGGCGTCTTCGCTCGAGGAATATGCGTTGCCTGTTGGTAACCGTCGAAGGATTTGCACGAAAATTTCCATCATCTCATTCCTCTATTGCGTGAGGGATTCCTCAAGAAGCATTTTTAAAGTATTTCCTATCCCGTCATCTTTATTTTCTCCTGCCATGAGAGGTCACTTGGGCATGTGAGAGATTTTTTCCTCAAGAGAAACAAGCTCGAGACCCAATTCTTTGTACCTTGACCTCGTTGGGGACATGCATTAAGATGACAAGGAGCAGATAGCTCTGATACCACTGATCCAGATTTTACGAGCATAATGAAATGAATACATATTATAAAATATGCTTAACACAGAATAATAGAGATATAATAAAATTGGTTTTCTATTCAGTAAGGAAATAAGTTGAAATTGTAAAATGCAGCGGAAAACAAGCTTGCTGGAATGGTGGCGGCTTATCTCTGAGAAGAGATGTGATGGTTTCACTCATTTGCAAGAAGATGATTACAATGAGGATCTGAAGGCCTTTTTTACAATAAACATGAATGTCAAAAACCCTAGACTTCCAAAAACCTAACCCTAGGAGTGAAGCGCTAAAATTCATGTGGGCCCCGTTTGGGTAAGTTAGTACATCAACTTCCCGGGGTCGTAACTTTTGCATACGATCTCCGTTTTAGGTGCACAATAGCTCATTGGAAAGGTATCGTTGAGGAGATTCATTTTTGGGGCTCAATACTAGCCTTTTGTTACCATTGAGAATCTCTATCCCAAAAATCCTTCATTTAGGCCCTCAAAATGGCCTCGGAAGTTAAAAATTGCTAAAAATAGTAAATTGCCAAAATTGCCAAAAAACTATTTTGAGCGAGTTGGAAAAGGTGGGTGGCCACCGATATCCACCTAGATCAATCCTCCCTCATTAGGAAGCAATGGTATCCATTGCGTACAGTTCCCTCATTAGATGAGGAAATTTTTGCTGAATTTGGCCCCGGGTGAGCCACTTGGCTTGGTGTAGGAGCTGCCCTGCTTTGACAACTCGATAAAGATGGATCCTTTGTTTTCGAGTGCCTTGATTTGTGTGTCCATAATATGATCATTGGATTTATGTTGCATGCAGTTAGGGTTGATCTTTTTTGGTGTCAACTACTCGGCTATCTCTGAGGTTTCCAATAATGGTGGCAAATAGGGCCGAAGGAGAGCCACGTTGAAGATTGGGTGCAGTACAAGGAAAGGGGGAATGTTGAGCTAAAAATCATTGTAAACCACAACCTTAGTGATGGTGTACAACCCATAACAAAGTGGGCAAAGCTTCATATGCGACCCTGTAATGCGTTATTTCTACAAGTGCAACCAAACTTTGTCTCCCACCTAAAACTTATGTGGCACTCGATGTTGATCATGGCGTTGCTTGTACTTGGCATTAGACTTTTGTAGAATATCCTGAACCTGTTGGAAGATGTTCTAGATCTGCTCAATGAACCAGGTGGCTTTGTCATCTTTTGGTGGAGCAGGGGATGAGTCGGTCGAGGTGGTCACTAGGGGTAGTGCAACATCCATGGGGCCCAATGGTTGGAATCCCAACCCCACCTGAAAGGAGCTATGGTCAGTTGAGGTATGCAGGGCTTGGTTGTAGCTATGCTGGAGATAGTAAAGACTCTCATCCCATGTGTAGGGGTGTTTTGAATTGTACATGCATAGGATATGTATGATCATCCAATTGACGACCTCAGTTTGGCCATCTTTCTGTGGGTGGAAGGCAGTGGATTTGGTGAGCTTGGTATCCAGCAGTGACCAGAGGCTCGACTAGAAAGTGTTGAGGAACCGACTGTCATGGTATGAGATAATGGTTTGTGGGATCCCAAAATGTACCCATACTCGTTCAAAGAAGAGATTGGCAGTGACTTCTGTTGTGATGTTCTTCTTGCAGGCGACTAGAATCGCCATCTTGGAAAAGTGATCAACAACCACAAAAACATAATCATTTCCCCTCTTGGTGTATGTGAGGCCTGACATGTAGTCCACTGAGATGGATTTCCATGACCTGTCAGAAGTGGGAAGAGGGGTGTATAGCCCCTGTTTCCTAGTGGTCAATTTGGAAATAGCGCAAGCGGTGCAAAACTTGATATACTTGCCAACATCCTGTCGAAGTTTCAGCTAGTAGAAATGTTTCTGCAACACTGCCACTGTCTTTTCGATGCCAAAGTGTCTTGCCACCCGACTATAGTGAGCTTCCAAAATTAGCTTCGCGCGCTCGCTTGATGGAACACAAAGATGGCCCAGACGACACAAAAACCCATATTAAAGATGGAAATTAGTGACCACTGAGTTGGCACCCAACATTTGGTAGGTGGTGGAGAAGTCAGGGTCTGTCTCATAGAGGTGGGGCCATTCAGAGGTCTCATGGCTGCAAGATTCTAACACCATGGTGAGTTCCGTGACTGGAGGTCGACTGAGGCAATCAACAACTCGGTTGGTACTTCCTATTTTATACTTGATGTTGAGGTGGAACTGTTGTAAGTGTGTGGACCACTTTTGATGGTGGTCATTCTGCAATTTTCCTTAGGTTTGCATGAACTATAATGGCTTGTGATCAGGGTGGATGACTGTCTCTTTACCAAGAATGTAATGTCTCCATTGGCGATATGCTTGCACAATGGAGTACATTTCTTTATCATAAGTAGGGTACTTACGGAGAACATCTGATAGTGTATTACTATGATATGCCACAGGGTGGCCATGTTGAGTGAGAACGACGCCCACAACATAGTCTGAAGCATCTATCTCGATCTCAAAGGGATGTTGCAGGTCTGGTAATGAAAGTATTGGGGATGAGCACAAACGATTCTTCAATTCATAAAAGGTTTGTTATTGGGACATGCCCCACACAAATTTTTCCTTACCGCCACCCCTGGTTACTTGGTTGAGGGTCCATGCGATATGAGAGAATTCCAACACAAATCTACGATAGAAATTAGTGAGGCCTAATAAGCTTTGAAGTTCAGTGAGTGTGGTTGGGGATGGCCAGTCATGAATGACCTGGATCTTGGCTGGATCCACATGCACACCATGCTGATCAACGATGTAGCCTAAGTAATGGACCCTGTCCATGACAAAGGAGCATTTTTCCAAGTTTGCATATAGTTTGTGCTGCTATAGGGTGTGCAGAACCTGTTGAATATGCTACAAGTGTTCCACCCAAGTCTTGCTATAGATGAGGATGCCATCCAGATAAACCACTACAAAATTATTGGTGAAAGTTCATAGGATATCGTCCATCATCCTGATAAAAGTTGCTAGATAATTTGTCAAACCAAGGGGAATGCCCAACCATTCAAAAATACCTTCTTTTGACTTGAAGGTGGTCTTCCATACATATTTCTGTTATGTTGGGACCTGGTGGTATCCAGACTTCAAATCAATATTATTGAAGTATTTTTCCCCCATGAGCTGATTAAGGAGGTCGTCGATTCGGGGAATCAGGTACCGGTTTCAGATTCTGATTTTATTCAGGGCTCGATAATCAATGCAGAGTCACCAGGTCCCGTCTTTCTTCTGCACCAACATGATTGGGCTCCCACAAGGCAATGAGCTGGGAAGTATGTGTCCCTTGTGGAGTAGCTCTTGGATCTACCTCTTGATCTCCTTGTTTTCTAACAGAGAGTGGCGGTAGACTGGCCCATTGGGTAGCAGTGTGCCTAGAGTCAGATCGATGGGATGCTTGACCGGGCAGTGCAGAGGTACCCCGATAGGAGAGGAGAAGATATCTGAGTATTCTTTCACAACCTTGCCCACTTTCTTATGTTGTGTGGAGAGATCAGTCACAGAGGCCCTGGATGTGGCTATGATCTTTTGTTCACTCTGAGAGAGAATCACGAAGAAGACAAGTTTCCCGGTTTGAGAGATGACCTTCCCACATTGCTTGGCAGAGATCAAGGAAATAACACTAGGAGGGACTGCCTCAGGTATTCTGTACAATTTCCTGTTCAAATTAATAATAACACTATGAGGCCTAGACTCATATACAACATGATGTTTCCATAAATAAGGTTTTCCCAAAATAACATTACAAACTTCGAGAGGAGAAACATCACACAATACCTCATCTTTGAAGGGCTTGATGCCGTACGACAGTTGACACTTTTGGATGACACGGAGATCATTTCCTTAGTGGAGCCATCTAATGGTGTAGGGTTGTGGGTGTGGCATTGTCAGCAGGTCCAACCACTTGACGACCTTTGGTAAGATGAGGTTCTTCTGGTTACCACTATCAACGATGAAGTGCAATGGGGTGCCTTTTACCCACATCTGTGAATGGAAGAGGTGCTCACCTTCTTCTGGATCGTTTGGTTCACCAGGATAGATCTTGGTGGTAGCAACGGTGGCACTGGGTTCCGCATCAATGATCTGTCTTCTCCTTTCTGGTCCCGAATCAGATTCAGAAACCACATATGATTTAGAGGCTTTCACTTCAGCCACGAGCAATTTCTTTGAGCGGTAGTGAGCAGTGTTATGCCAAGGGCTTGGACTGGTTGTCTTGATACTGTCCATCTTTTCTTTGTGGTTTGTTCTGTGGGTTGGGGCTGCCCCTTCTTGGCTTTTGCTGTGAGGGGTTCCCAGGCCCAAATTGCCGCGTCTTTTGTTTGAGCTTCTGCTCGATTTTGACATCATATCGGTAGGCCGTGCCCAAGGAAGAGATGTCCAGAAATTCCATTTCGGTCTAGATGTATCTATGTAGAGCACCACGATACTTGATCACCAGATGTCGCTCTGAATATTTGATACCCAACTTGGTTCACAAGTTATGGAAGATATTTGTGAACTTTGGCACTGCTTGGTCTCCTTCTTGCCGCAATGTGGTCCACTTGGTATACAAGTCATCATAACTTTCGACATGGTAGTATTGTTCCTTAATAGAATCACTGAAGGATTCCCAGGTGGCCACGACTCTAAATAATGAGGGTTCCTGTAACATCCCCGACCACCCATGTCGGGGCACGATACATGAGAGAACGTTTTCATTCTCTCCGCAGAACATACTGTAACATACCCAACATCCAAGTGAGCTATGCCACATAAAGTTTTTGAATTGCATTCAATTAAAACATATACACACAGAACCTTTGCGAAACTTCATATATAAAACGTAAACAAATAGATACATTATGTAAAAGGATAAATTCATACTGAAACAACAATAAGCATAGAGAAGCAACATATACATGAAATACCCATAAACATACAGACAGTTATAACCACACATAGGATAAACCCATAAAAATAAACACGTAAATAATAATGCAACATGTAAATTTATCACACAGTTGCCACTTATCTTGGTAAGAATATCACCAACTGTGTGCAGACATTCCATGAACCTCCCAGCCTTAGACCACACTGCTCATCACTCTCAGTAGTGAGTCACCCCCGAGCTGGGACTAAACTCCACCCAGGTAAAGGGATTCCTAACCAGACTAATGGCTCATAGACAACAGGAAAGACTCTGTCACAGGTGCCCACTCAAACTAACAGCCTACAATCCCTCATTCCCCACATGCCTGTCCCACCCCAGGAAGTGTGCCCCTTCTTTGATCAACAGTCCTTCGGCTGCCCCACTTCCTTTCCGGGCTTCGACAACAGGCTGGACAGGAAGTCTAAGAACCCTCTAGCTATAGTTTAGCACCTTCAGGAAATCAATCCCCAACAATTCTCTCACCTAGAGAGGAATTGATCATGGGCCTGACAACTCGCCTCTTCAATATCCCATGGGCCTGACAACCCGCTTCTTCAGTCCAACTCCCAAGCTAACCAACTACACAAATAAGTATGGCTATGGATACCGGTTCAGATACAATGACAAGAAGTATGGAAGATAGCTGACTGCATGAGTGAATGCTCATGGATCATTGGCTGGATGACTGAATGATGGAAATAATCCTCCGTAAATGAACTAATTCCAAACAATATGTATGCATGTCCCCAACTTGACACTTGTCATGTTGGGAGCTACTTTGGCCCACTTATCCCCATCCTTATAACTTAGGATAAAATAATTATCCATACTTTATACTTTAAGAAATATTAATATAATATTCCTTTTTGGCTTAAGCTCCCTGGATTAGCCCCTTTTCTTTAACTTTTAGCGCCCACCCTTTCCCTAACTAGTGGAGTTTAGTCCCCCATACTCTTTTATCATGGCTGGTCTGCGCACAATGATGTGTTTTATATTAATGCTGATACATATACAAAAGTAGGTGCACCAACCTTTAACATATAGGATCTCTGACCTAATAATCACAAAATTGGCTCACCAGCCTATAAAACACAACATATACACAAAGGCTCCCTGGCCTCAAAATCTTGTGCACTTAAGTTATTGCGCGCGATATCCTGGAGTGTGCACACTCCCTCATTTTACTGCGCAGTACATGCGCACACTATGCCGTGAAAGGTGCATACAAAAATGATATCAAACAACTCACCAACTTAAGTACATTTTCATTTTACATTTACAATTGGGTTTGGCCTAAGGATATTACAATCCCCTCCCCTTATTTATGCACTGTCCTCAGTGCATTAAGTACACACATATCCAACAAAATTTGAAAAATCCTCAAAAAGATGTGGGTATTCTGCCCGCATTGCCTCCTCATGCTCCCAAGTAGTGTCCTTAGGACCGTACAAGGTCCATTAGAACTTTACAATTCCTATGGCTTGATTCTGAAGTTGTTTTATTTTTTGGTCCATAATGCATACCAGATCCACTTGAAAATCGCCTTCTTGCTCCACCTGAATCACATTCCAATCAATAACATGATTAACATCAGATATATATTTCTTGAGCAATGATACATGGAATACATTATGAACATACATAGATGTAGGCAATGCAATCATATAAGCTATTGGACCAATCCTCTCTAGGATTTCAAATGGCCCACAGTAGCGAGCTGCCAACTTTGAACAATTTCCCAACTTCAGACAACTTCTGTTGGCTTTCACTTTAAAAAATACATGGTCTCCCACTTTAAATTCCCCGCGAGTTCTTCCCTTATCAACATAGATTTTTTGCCTGTCTTGGGCAACCTTTAAATTTTGTTTTATTTTTATCATTTTCTCCTCCATTTCCCTAAGTAAATCTGGCCCAACCATTGCTTTATCTGCTGGGTTATCCCAACTTACTGGTGTGTTGCACTTTCTGCCATAAAGTGCCTCAAATGGGCTCATATTTAGAGATGTTTGGTACCCATTGTTATAAGAAAACTCTACCAAGTGTAGGTAGTATTCCCATTTTGATGGTTTATCCATCACATACATCCTCAACATATATTCAATCACTTGATTCACCCTCTTTGTTTGTCCATCTGATTCTGGATGATAAGCTGTACTAAAATTCAAATTTGTTCCAAATCCATTAAATAATCCTTTCCAAAATTTTGAGGTAAATTTTGGATCTCTGTCAGACACAATTGTCTTCGGTATGCCATGTAATCGAACAATTTCTCTGATATAAACATCGACAATGTTGGCTGCCTTGTGAGTGAGCTTAACTGGAATAAAATGGGCAGCTTTAGTAAGCTTATCCACCACTACCATGATAAAATCATGTTGCTTGTTGGTTCTGGGCAGTTTGGTGATGAAATCCATTGTTACAACTTCCCATTTCCACTCAAGAATGGGTAATGGCTGTAGCAAACCAACTGGGTGTCTATGATAAGCCTTTACCTTTTTACATTCCAAACATTTAGCAATAAAATCAACAACATCTTTCTTCATTCCTGGCCAATAATATTGGCTTTTGACAGCTGCAATAGTTTTTTAATAACCTGGGTGCCCAACATAAGGTACATTATGCATTTTACCCAATATCAAAATTTTCAAATCCTGGGAATTTGGTACATAAATTATGCCCCTGTACATGGGAATTTCATCAATATCTAGCTTGTATTCTTCAATTTTCTGCTGCAAATTACCTTGCTGTAATTTTGCCACTAATTCCTTGTAATGCAAATCTAAATTTGCAACTTCCAAAATTCTATGTTTCAAATCTGATTGGTACATGGTAATGGATGTAGCATGCAATTCATGCACTCTTTAGAGTTGACCGATCAAATAAATATTTCAGACCATTATGGTTTGTCCTTAACTCAAACCTTTTCCCTATGAGGTAGTGTCTCCATTTCCTCAAGGCATGCACCATGTGTTACACATAAAAAATACTCACTTTGATAGTGTCGCAAGTGTCGTCATTATAAGTGTCGCATTTTGCTCACAAGTGTCACAAGTGTTAAAGAAAGCATACTGCCATGATGCCTATGTCGTGCCTATAAAGACATCAGGAGGAAACTTGGCACATGTCAAACACTTGATTTGGAAGAGGAGGAAAGGTTAACTGGGCTCATGAACCTTTTGCCATCGCAAAACACTAAAAAAACTAAGTTTTTGAAGGAGAGCGCTCCCCTATACCTCTTCTGGGAGTGCTGGCGCTCCCCCTTACACTGTCTGGGAGCGTTATAAAGCTTCTTTGGCCCTTTTGAGGGAGCACTGTTGTCTTTAGGAGTGCTAGCGCCCCCCTATACACTACTAGGGAGCGTTATAACGCTCTGAGTGCCCTTTTGAGGGAGCGCTACCTATTCTGGGCAGTAGTTAAGTTGTTGAGATGAATGGGGGAAGGATCTTTTCATTCTTGGAAGGTAGTTGGATTCGAATTCCTAGTCCAACCATGATCTTAGGGTAGATCCTCAACTAAAGGAGGCAAATCCTCAACTTCCCCAAGGATATCTCAAGTGGTTAAAGCCTCTCCAAGGCTATATAAGCAAGCTTTCTAATGGTGAAAGGGGACTGAAAAAGGAGAATCACAACAAACTTATGATCTTATAAGTGGTGCTGGAATAGAGATATTTTGGAAGCAAGAGACCTATGGTCTCATAGGGAGAAATTGGTGAAGCTATCATCATTCAGATCATGGATCTTTTGAGCAAGGGGTAGACAAGAGGACTTGGCAGAATTGTCGCATTCCATCTATGGCTGTAAGCAATGTTTTGTCCTCATTAATATAATTTGCTTGGCCTGTTTCTTTCTAATTCATGTTCAATCTCAGATGAATTTGTCTCTTTAGTAGATAGACCTATTTCGGACTAGTCTTGACAGAGTAGGAAGTGGTCGTACTTTGTTTGTCTACATGGCTTATCGAAGAGCGAAAGATTGGAGCTCAACTCAGAGCGTGCAGGGACAAACACCGGTAAAAGGTACTTCTTTTCTCCTTCCTTCTCACACACTAGTCCACCTAGATCTAAAAGGAAGTCAGTGACCATGATAAGCACTTTTTGTCTTAGAGTTAAGAGTCTATCTCTTTGAGGAGATCTACCTGTCCGCAGGGAGATTTTCCTTCAACAGAAATTGGCGACTCCACTGGGGAGGGATCGAATCGAAACTTTTGGTTTTGATTTTTCCTCATAGACCTTATCTTACCCTTTGGTTGTTTTCTGACCTTTTTCACCCCTTCATATCTGATTGCATTTGCTGATTGACTCTTTACCCCATCACACTCAGCCTGATTGTCAAAATTTGATTGAAATTTTGGGTTTTTGGACATTTTTATGAGTTTTTTGAGCCTGGCGCCCCCCTGCCTATGTTAGTAGAGCGCCAACACTCCCCGGAAGTGTTAGACAGAGCTTTATAACGCTCTGGTGGCCCTTATACCAGAGCACCAACCCTTTTTGCCCAAAATCTCTTCAAAAATTGCATTTTCTAGGGGTCCATACCCTGTTTCTTCACTTGTTGAGCTGCTTTGTGATTCAATGATTCTTCCTTTGACCTTTGACATGCTTCCTCCTGAGAAGTAAACACCTTGTTGTTCAGATTTTCTGCCCTTCTTCATTATTTTTGAGTTTTTGCTGTTGAGAGCTTGAAATCGATCCCCTGCTTTCTTCTCTCTTATCCGACTGAGCGGGAACTCTAGTGAAGGACATTAGAAGTCTGTGACTCTTCTCATTTGGTTCTTTGAGGTCATCTGATCCAATTTCTTTGTCCTTCCTTTTTCATTTTTGATTTTCTTTCTCTTGTTTGATTGCAAAAGGGTGTGTTGTTTATGCGAAATCTACGTTTTCTTGTCCGAATCTCCTTGATCTGAAAGGGTAGTTGGCAGAACTGTCGCATTCCATCTATGGATGTAAGCAATGTTTTGTCCTCATTAATATAATTTGCTTGGCTTGTTTCTTTCTAATTCGTGTTCAATCTTACATGAATTTGTCTCTTTAGTAGATAGACCTATTTCAGACTAACCTTGATAGAGTAGGAAGTGGTCGTACTTTGTTTGTCTACAGGGCTTATCGAAGAGCGAAATATCGAAGCTCAACTTGGAGCGTGCAGGGACAAACACCGGTAAAAGGTACTTCTTTTCTCCTTCCTTCTCACACACTAGTCCACCTAGATCTAAAAGGAAGTCAATGACCATGATAAGAACTTTCTGTCTTAGAGTTAAGAGTCTATCTCTTTGAGGAGATCTACCTGTCCGTAGGGAGATTTTCCTTCAACAAAAATTGGCGACTCTAGGGAGATTTTCCTTCAACAGAAATTGGCGACTCCTAAGAGCACTATCCTCAAAGCTCGGCAGGATAACAAGTCCGAAATCAACCCGAAAGGCTCCCACACATAATCGTGGGTATACCTTCCAGTGACCCCAGTATACGATCCGACCACTACAAACAGTTGAAACACGAAGGGATAATCTCTGTAATTTGCCCGAATGCGACCTCGTGTGTAACCCCTGTGTGAGAGGGGGATCCCAGAAAAAAAATACGACAATTGGATTTGACTCTCCCTAACTCAGGATGCTAATGTTTTTTTGAAAACTTTGGAGAGTTGTACTCACAGCCTAATCCAAAGTGCTAACCCTAGTCTACTGTTGGTGGAAGATCCTAAAAACAAAAATGTTCTAGATAGTTTTTAATTAGCGTTCGTTTTAGGGCTGTTCTTTACTCAAAGGGTGCACGAAAGTGAAACTGATGGAATGATGACTCAATGCCCAAAAATATGTATAGAATATGATAAGCAATCGTTTCTTTTCGATGAACGCCTATTTAAGGGAAAGAGAAGGAGTCGTTTTCACTTTCAAACGCTAATATGAAAAGTCCTCTATCAATTGGTTCTCAATTGAATCCAATGCAATGCTAAAACATTTTCAAAAAATGCCTTCTAATATGCAAATCAAGCACTACAATGTATCTTTTTCGTTTTGTATGCGAATGATGGCTGATTCAATGCAAAAACTTCGCCTATCAACTACCTTTTCAGATCAAGGAGATTCAAACAAGTAGGATCAGATTTCGCACACACAACACACACCCTCTTGTTGTGATTGAAGCAAGAAGCAAACATAAAACACAAATAACAAAGCAAAATCAAACAATTCACACAAAAATGCGGTGTTCAAAGAACAATGACCTTCAAAAACCAAGTGAGAAGAGTCACCTCTCTTGAACCTTCTTTTCATCCACCCTTCTCCTTCGGTGAATGAATCGAAGCTTGGAGGGCATGTCTCCAGCCTTTGATGATCTTTCTGGAGTTAAGCCACTAGCTTTCAAGTTGGGGGCATACCGAGCTTAGTCTTTGTTCTTTCTCGTGCTCGTAAATACATGAGAATGCATCCGGGTAGACTTTTATCTTTTTTTCGGACCTGTATGGATACACGAAAAAGGAACCCCCTGGAGTCTCCTTTAAGCTCTTTTCAGACTCTCTAAACATGAAAAGATTGCCGAGTGATCTTGCTTCCTTTCCAACTCGTTAAACGGTTTGAAAGGGCGTCTTTCGAGTGATAATTTATCTCTTTTTCAGCCTCGCGAGACTAACCTTACGAAAAAGGACAACATTGGAGTCATCTTTAAGTTCTTTTCAGACTCTCTAAACATGAAAAGATTACCGAGCGACCTTGTTCTCTTCACGCTCGTTAAAGTATTTGAAGAAAACGTCTGTTGAGCGATAGTTTATCTCTTTNTAATGGACTTACGCCTTGGTGCAAGCTTCCATGCAGTAATTGTGGATTTACCCTCCAAGGAGCTCGAGTGAGTTTGACCAACGTCTGTTCCAGGTACAGTGAGACTTCCCTTCACCGTCACCTTGTGTGAGACCCTAAATATTGTGGCTACTAAGGTCACTAGCTCGTAGTCATCCCCTGGGCGGGTACAATCGACAATCTGATCCAAAACATATGGGCAGGATAACAAGTCCGAAATCAGCTTGAAAGGCTCCCACACATAATTGTGGGTATACCTGCCAGTGATCCCCAATATACGATCCGACCACTACAAACAGTTAAGCCACGGAGGGATAATCTTCGTAACTCACCTAAATGCGACCTCGTGCGTAACCCCTGTGTGAGAGGGGGATCCCAGGAAGACTAAATCGACAATTGTATTTGACTCTCCCTACTGCAAGATACTAAGTTTGTTCGATAGCTTTGGAAATTTATCCTTTCAACCTATTCCAAATCCCTACACCTTAAACTAATGTAGCTTTGCTAACAAAGATGTAAAAAGTCT
>SNQJ01S0006763.1:155959-174401 GCA_010110895.2 Picea sitchensis | reverse complement strand
ATTTTTAAGGTAAAATAATTTTATCCTATATAATTTGGGCGAATCATTTTTAGAATAACGAATATGTTTTTGGCAAAAACCATGGAAAATTAGCCCATGAGCGAAATTTAGCCCATAAAATTATCCCTGGAGGAAGAGAGAGAGAGAAGAGAGAGATCTACTGGTTAAGAGTGTAGATCAGAACTATATGCTTCATCTTAATATATTATAAAGCACAGTTCTGTGGACATAGCCCTAGAGAGAGGGTGAACCACGTATATCTGTCTTATGTGTGTGATTGATGCTGTGTTACTTTGCCTTGATATATTGTTCTTGGATTATTATGTTAGATCTGATAAGTAGATGTGCAGAATAGATCTAAGCTAATAGGTGATATATGAATGCTGTGTTGTTCTTGTATTATATCCACTTGATATTCCTCTTGGTTGTAGACACTTCTGTCCTGCAACCCCCTCATAGCTGCTTTGAGTGAGACTGCATCTACTTCGTAGGTGTAGACGAAAGGGCCAGTCGTTAGGGATTGTTGGTGTGCTCTTGGAGCTAAAACCTAGGTCTGCCCCTGTGCCAACAATGACAATGGACTCAAAAGTTTTTGCTATGTTCAAAGGTGACACGACTGCTGCCAATAAGAGACAATATTATTTTCCCATTGTTTTTTTTTCATTTTTCATAGGCAAATGAATGCTATGATACAAGAGATGAAACAAGTGTCGCGAGTAAGTAACTAGCTCCAAACGATGGAACATACCTATTCTCAATGTAAGGAAGTGCATGCGGGGCATAGATACTCGTGGGAATGTTTCCTCTTAGGGTACACGGTGTCAAGTTGCAAAGGATATAAATAAGGATTTGCTTGGCTAGTGATGCAAATTGCTGAGGTAAGGGGATTATAACGAGAAAGAGGGAACCAAAAATAGTCTCAATACTGCAAGCAAGATAATGAAATGAAATTACAAATTAATTCCAAAGAATGTCCTTTTTTATAGATTTAGTCCCCTAGGCTCGAAAAAGTATAAAACAATATCTAGGAGAACTCTTCTAGCCAATGTTGACTAGATTATTCCTTTTTCAAAATTAGTCTACTTGGTCTGAAAAAGGGTTAAACTTGCACCAAATAGACGTGCTTTCAAGTCCATTTAATGAGTGTGAAAGAGACAAGTTCACTCGACAATCTTTTCACTTTTTTAGAGAGTTGGAAAAGAGCTTAACTAAGACTCGGGGGGAGTCCCATAGGTACATGTCAGAATGCTTGTGAGTAAGAATATGGGGTTCGAATGCAAAGTCATATTGGAACTATAAGGGACTCCTGGTACTATGGAATAACTTCTGCATGGGCAACAAATGGCACAAAGGTTCTAACTAGGGCACCCATGTTTGGTAAGCCTCTACCACTCAATAAAGACACTTCTAGTAGCAATAAGAAGATTCTGTGTCGTTAATAAATGGGTTCGTACCTAAGGCATATGGATCACAGTCATAGGAAAATGAAAATATGCAAAATGGAGTGACAATCTATCCTTTATGTTGGTAAAAGAAAATACCTGCCGAATTCACGAACGAGCGGTATGATTCTAGAAACCATAAAAATCCCTGGACAAAACCACCAAAACTAACTCCTTCCACTGCACTATTAGTCCACTAGGTAAACAAAATAGCATAAACTATATAAAGTGGATAAATTTTTTTCTACTAATAGTAAAAATGAACAATTTTACCATATCATTTGATTTTTTCACCCACATAGTTCATTTTAGAACATTTTTCCCACAATATTCAAGTGTCAATTGCACGAGCTACAATCAATGAAATTGACAATCGTATGGACCAAGTAACTACCCTTTCCCTCCTCTTCATTTCTAGTGGTTTAAAATTCCAATTTAGTCCTCATTTTTTTATTTTTATAGGGCACAACACATAAATTAGGGTGTACACGAGCTATAGTTCATCGGGTCATGTATATGGAGACATGTACACTGGAAAATAAAATCCTGCCCACGTATATGTGGCCCTACATGTGACTGTGAACATTACAGCCCACATACAAGTCCACAAACAAGTTTTAATGAATTCTAACTCAAAAAATGACTTTCCTTTGGTAGGATGGTGCTTGAATGGAGAGAGAGGGAACATGAGAAGGTAGATGCACCAATGGAAAGAGATGCAGGGGCTCAACTAGCTCTAAAATGATGTGGAGTTTATAAATTTTGGGTTCTCAAATGAAAAAGGGCTCAAGTGAGGTTACTCAAAATGCTAGTAAAATATTGGGATCTGAGGACAGAGGCCATCAATATCGACGGGAAACCATTGAGGATTGAGGTAGATGACATCTATTTTATCACAGGATTCTCTCACCGGGGCGAGTAGTAAATATCAATTCTCGGGGGGCTGGGGTGGTATGAACATAAACGATTAAATCACCACCCACTGTGTTTCAAGCATATATAAAGTAGAGAGCCAACTCCCCATCATGGTGATCTAGAACCTAAGTTTAAATATCATCGTACTTGTTCTTACATGGATCTCAGGGTCGACCTCATTGCACCAGGCATCAAGGCCACTCATGTTTTATGCCATGGAGTGTTTACGACCCACGATTTATGACTACTGTACCTCACTGTTGGCTAACATGAAGAACCAACTGATGGATTGCAAACAAGGGAGAAAGAGAAAATTCAGGTTTTCATCCATCTTGTGTAGTTTTTTCTTTGAGTGGGTTCTAGGCTTGAGCCCCAGAGTAGAGATCATTCCACACAGACCGCACAATCCAGCCATGTCACGATGGACCGACGTGATGAGGCAGTTAGGAGGTGGTAGGGTGCCAACCTCCTACAATGATGAGTTCTTTTTCTGGTGGCATCGACAAGTGATATCCACAGACAACTACCCTTATGTTGGTATCAACTATAAAACATATCTAGATATGAATTTTCCACCAGGATCTGCCTACGATATATTGGTAAGAATTTTTTTTATATATCTCATTTTTTTGTGTTTTTTCAAAAACAATAAAAAACACGAATATTTTTGTATGGTATCAAGTATTAACAATTACTTTTTTATGCAGGTGTGGGTTTGTGACAACCAGATGGATTCCCATGACATCGACATAGGAACCAGGGATATGAGCATGCAGGAGGAGATGCAGAGAGAGTGCTACAAAATGTGCAAGGGAACCTGTCTCGATTTACGCACAAGATTCCTATGGTTTAGGTGGAGGATCTACTAGAGTCTATGCAATGACAGGTGGTGGATGTGCCCCGTGCGTGGGTGTGACTCTTTCGATGTCTCACAAATGCTGTAGTGTGCTATCATGATACACATTCAGTGCCACAAGTGTAGATTCCATGGTCATATATCTACCAACCATATATGTATTTTGAGGGTGTGAGCCCCATTTTGTACTATGACACCATATTTTTTGAAGAAATGAAATATAAAAACATTGGTCCTCAACTTTACTTATCTGTGTTACAATGTGTACATTGATGAATGTGTTTTCTTTACTTTAGTTATGTGACAAATGCCAATCTAAAACATAGTTAGCATATACATCAGATACATGATTAGAAATTCTAGGTATGTGATTGTAAGTAATAATATCAAAGTATCGTTCCAAAAGTCATACCTGTAGGAATCATCGGAGTAGAGTAGGGTCTCACACATGATAACTTCCATTTAATTGACATACGACTAACTGGGAGTCTAGGAAAACCTCTAAAGATCGAACACCATGTGAAATGGCGTTGCATAATAGTTATATAATGACACTATACTCAACCACATTATTCATTTATGGCTATAGAAAAATGCCACCTGAAGACACCAGTTGACCCTCGAGTGAGTAAATGACCCAAGCGGCAGAAGCCATGTTCCATGTATGATGACTGGCACCATATGCAAATCTGAAGTAAACTGAACACTCCATTGACATCTGCCAACCAAGGGAAATCTAATAAGAAAGCCAATGACACAAAGGAATATATATATATACACTAATATACAATAGAATACAAAGAGTCATGCCCAAGATTGAGGGATCAAGTGTAATATATTTTAAGGTAGAGCCCATTTCTGGGCTCATCCAACATATTCCCTTCATGATCCTCCAATTCATAGGCTATCTAAAACACATCGCACGATATAAGGACTGTGCCACATGGGGTTGAACTTTCCTGCCCCGAATGGTTCTTTGGCTTGGTCATACAGGAGGACCAAGTCACCCTCAACATACTGTCGATGACAGACATAACTATCATATTGAACCTTAACACACTGTTTATTCACTTCGATAGCTATAGAGGCATCTCGGTGCTCTAGGTGCACGAGGCATTCTTCAAGATCGGATGTGTCAGGTAGGATCTCAATTTCCAATTCGAGGGAAGGGATTTCACATTCAATCGGAAGGATCGAATCCATGCCATGTACTAACTAAAAATGAGAAAAATTGGTGGAAGTATTAACCAAGGTTCAATATTCCCAAAGCACAGGTTAAATCATTAGATGTCAGTCATATTTACTATGGCTCACAATTTTTTGCAAAATGATCTTGAGATATTTATTCACCGCCTCTACTAGTCCATTTTCCTAGGGATAATAATGGGAGGAATGACCGTGCTTAAACCCCAATTTTGATGCTAAATCCTTGATCATTTCATTTTGAAAGTGACTACCATGATTAGTGAAAATATCCTTTGGGATTCCGAATTGGGCTATAATTTGGTTGAATACAAAGAATGATGCAGTCTTACCATCGTATTTAATGGTAGGCATGGCCTCTGCCCATTTAGTGAAGTAATGCACGACCACGATAATATGGTGATGACTCCCAACCAAAGCTGGGATAGAGTCCATAAATATACCCCCGACTTGGTGAAGGGACCAAAGGATGACTGGGTGAAGAGGGGACGGATGTGAGAGCATTTTCTGAGTGAACGCCTGGAAAGGGTGACACTTCTTGAATGATTCAACACAAACTTTAAAAATTGACGACCAAAAATAACTAGCTCATAATAGTTTTTGGGCTTTCGCAAGCCCATATAGATGACCACCACAAGCCCCATTGTGACAGTCATTGAGAATTGACTCAACTTCCTCATGAGTCAAGAAACACCGCAAAATACTATATACTCCTTGACGATAGAAAGTGTCACCAACGATAAGGTAGTTTTTAGCTTGATGCCATATACGTCGTTGATCGTCTCTCGACAGATGCTAGGATAAATTCAAGGTTTGAAGATAAATTAGAATGTCTCCATACCAGGGTTCTGAAGAAGAGATAAGGAAAATATGTTCATCCGTGAACAAATCATTATGAATAATGTCCTCATCTAGTCGAGGGAAGTCTGATATCAACTTGAAATAAACTAGTGATTTCTTAGACTTCGCCGAAGAAAAATCGAGGTCAAATTATTGCAAAATAAAAATCCACTTATTGTATTTTCCCCTATGATACACCAGGTAAGGATGTATTTAAATAGATTGATATATGCAACTACAGTAGTTTTCCAAAGTAATATATAGTGTCGTAATCTATGAACTACATGTACGATGGCCAAAGCTAGTTTCTCGATGTGAGAGTACTTAAGTTCAGGAATCACTAAATTTCAACTAATATAGTACACAATGTGCTCATGGAGCTCATCGACCTCCTGAACCAGAACCATACCAACCATCCCTTCGGACGTGACAATATAAAGCAGATAATCTCTACTATAGTCAGGAGGCTTCAATATAGGTGTCGATACCAAGGCTTTCTTAAGAGAATTGAAGGATTCTTGGGATCGCTCATCCCATATAAATGGAGTATTCTTCTTCAAAAGACACATGAAACCCTTAGTTAAATTAGCATAGTTCACTATGAACTGACACAAGAAGTTAGCATTCCGCTGTAAATCTTGAATTTGTCGAATGTTGTGCAGGTGAGGCAATCGAAGTATTGTCTCAACCTTCATAGGATCCACCATGATCCCATGCTCAGAGACTATGAATCCTAAGAGACGACCATACCTAATGTGGAAGATGCACTTATGAGGGTTTAAATGAATGCGATAATAAGGACATATCTCAAATACTAGTCGAAGGTGAGTAGAGTGATCTACTCTCTTGCGAGAGTGAGAAGTGAGATCATCAAGGTAAGCTTCGAAAATATGTTTGAGATCGTGAAAAGAAAAGGTCATGGCATGTTGGAATGTTGCTGCAATGTTTTTAAGGCCGAAAGACATTTTTTGGTATGAAAAAGTACCCCAAGGACTATAAATTCCATCTTGTGTTGATCCTCGGGTTTGATTTGAATTTGATTATATCCTGAAAATCCGTCCATAAAAGAAAAAACCTCGCTTCCTGCACACTCATCGATAATTTGGTCAATGAAAGGAGTCATGAATTTGTCTTTAGGACAAGCCTTGTTCAGGTCTCGAAAATCCATACATATGCGTATGGTTCCTTGTTTCTTATTCATGGGAACAGGGTTGGATACCCATTCGGTCAAAGGAACTGGATAGATGAAACCAACACTAATTAGTTTTTCTACCTTTGCCTTAATAGCAGGTGCCTTCCTAGGATTAACAAATCTAAGACATTGTCGAACAGGTCTAGCATCCAAATAAGTCTTGAACTCATGTTTGAAAATTCTAGGGTCGATCCCTGGCATATCTTCGTACGACCAAGTGAATACGTCACAAAATTATTTGAAGAGATCGGTGTAGATTTGAATTTCTTCAGGTGAACAATCCACACCGATATATATGTTTTCAATTTTTCCATGAATTAGAGAGATGTCTATCTTGATGGTAGGAGAAATATTCTCCATGTTTCCTTTGGCATAAACACCATGCATATCTAGTGGAACCACAACATGACCGATCATATTACTCAAGGTATATCTAAAGTCATCCTGTTCAATCCTAACAAGTTCTGGGAGGAAGTACGAGTGATGATGCATATCGTCCCATGGCCTATCAGGACCATTCATGGTCTCTAATATGGCTTCATACGAAGGTAAAGTATCATCGAGGAAATCATGAGAACAAGATGATTGGGTGGCCCATATGGCATACATGCCCTAGAATGAGATCCTCCTCATCCGTTTGTAAGGAGAAAGGATCCGGGTTAGAAGTAGTGTTAATAATAGCTTGATACACAACCTTTACTACCGATAGTGGCAGTTTCATCCCAATGTGTGACTGACCTCCACATGACATAGTCGGGGAAGGTAGGGTCCAAGGATCATTGAATATGAAGTAAAGAAAGGAACATACCTCATTGGAGATGAAGACCCGCTCGAAATGGAATAAATGTGATGAATTGGTTCCATGAAATAAAAGGTACCCATGAGACAGGAATACATTCTGACACCAATATCATCGATTTTTGGTTAAGAATTGTCAATCATTGGGATCGAAGGTCCAACTGATGCATTAGGACTATCATGCGCAAAGGACAACTGATCAATCATCACTATTTCCCCTTCGTGAGGAAAATATAAAGTGCGAAAAACAGACGACACGACCGCGGTCATGGCAGAAGTCCAATTACGTTCTAGTAGTGAAGGGGTGCATCAACCACCTTGAAATCAACCTCCACCATATTTCCACCTAACTGGACAAGAAAAGAAGGAAGAATTCCATGGGGTCGAAATGAACAACCATCAAATGCGGTCAACATAGTCATAGATTGAGAGAGAGTTGGAGAGCCAATGTCTTTCCAATAGGTTAGGGACATCACACACGTTGCAAGACCTTCATCAATTAAAGTGTGTTTGATGGTGTATTTAATGTACTCCACATGGATTTGAAAGACCACGTGGTAAGGCAAGCGAGGCTTAACATTCGTGATGTCAAACTTAATAACCTTTGAGCCACACAAGTCTAGAGATCCTAACGCAGATACCAAAGTGTTCGTCTGTGAAGGGCATGTATGGAGCACCTCCAAAGATGACATAACACAAGGGGTTTGACCTAGATCTTCGACAATCAAATAGTTCTGGGTAGCTCTAACATTAGGATTGTGGGCATAGCATTTCACTCCTCCTTTCAAAATATGAGGTGGAGGCTCTGGCTATTCGATCTCCAAAGGTGTTTCCGGAGGAGGGGGAGACTCTGGACCTATAAGAGGCTATGAAGAACTATAATAACAAGATCGAGTGGCTACGTCAATCTGATACTTGACCATATTAACACATAGATAGTCACCTTCATGTGTTGAGGGGTTTTGAGTCCCGCTTGACACATTTTCGGTATTGGAGGACCCTGAAGCCATGTGCTGATTATGCAAAAACGGATTGGTCAGCACAATGGGTGGTTGAGATAAGAGCCTTGAGGCTTCCTCAAGTTTGGGGCATAGGTGGGTAAGGTGATCATCTTTACAAAGTTTACAAGGAAACTTCACCTTCCATTTTTTTTCTTACCCTCACTAACATTATTCTTCGATCTATCATTGTTAGTGTTGTCCTTGGTTTTGTTATTATTTCTCCCACCCTTAGGAATATTACCCCGTCCTTTGTTTCTATTTCCTACTGGATGATGGTTACCATTTGGGTTGGTCGATGAATGTACAAAATGCACATCCACTGACTGAGTGGGAGTAGAGGACGAAGATGAATCTTGTCTTGCTACAAACTGGATTAAAGACAAATCCTTCAAATGGTTCGTCACCAAGTCTGTAGACTTAGAATTTGCAGAGCCTATGATGCCATCGACATGAGGCCCATGATTTGGTCTAGGGTCATAATTTGACCACGACGCATTAGGAAATATTTCATATAACATCCCATATTGAGCATATATGAGGTTTAATTGTTGGGCTTTGAAAATAACTTCTTCCTTAGATGTTACTTCAGATGTAGAAACATCCTTTGAAATTTAAGGCAATAAGGACTTAAGGAACGACTCCAACAAGAACTCTGGAGGAATGTAGGCTTTAATCAACCTCTTCCGTTTACGCCACTCTTGTATATGGTCTGAGATATGCGTGGCCTTATCTTGGTGGATGGCTGACAAAATTTCTATGCCGACATTGTAACGAACCTGCAACTGGAAGTGGTTCAGAAAGACCAAAACCATTTGATTAGAATTTTCGTATGTTCCCCCTAGTATATCAATGTACCATTTTGATGCAAACCCCACGAGGGTGTATTGAAACAGTTTCAAACGAATAGAATCATCATTAGGATAATTGGATGAGCACCAAAGATGAAAAGTAGTAACATGATCACCCATATCCTCACTAGTATTTCCCTTGATTTTCAGAATGTCCGAAGGAATCTTGGTGGGGATGGGGGGCCATGTTGGATTGTGACGCACCATTTCATTCATTAATCTCGACAAATCTAGTAGATTAAGTGTGGCCAGAAAAGGGAGCTGAGGTTTTGGCATCTGAGCCCATGCTCTCGGGAAAGATTGGTGTTGAGGGATTGAAGACCATCTAGGGTTCTGGTATACACCATGGTCCTATCCATTATGATAATATCCTCCTCCAAATTGATTCATAAGAGGTTGTATGGGAACCATACTTGTAGAGATGGAATAATGAGGGTTATAAACATTTCCCCCAACTAGAGTGGCTCTAGGCTGGGGGTTGCCCATGGCATGAAACTGACTCCCTTCGGGTGGAAATCCAGATGATAGAGGTGGATTTGTCATAGCAAATGTGTTTGTCGGAATTGACATGGAGGAGGAAGGGGGAAAGGAAATAATATAGGTAGTGGCTTGTACGCCCGATTGTGTACTCCATCTAGGAGCATTGAGACTAGGACTAGACCCGAAAGTAAAAGGAGGCTGAACCCCAACCACAGGATTCGTTTGGGGAATTTGACTTCCACCAAACGAGAGAGGAGTATGTGGAGGGGCCATGCCCCCAGGTCCAAAACTAGGATTTGCATTAGTTGTTGGAATGGACGATGAAAGTTGCGATGTCATGTTTGTCATACCAAGAGAGAAAGGGTTAGAGACCGAAGGTATGGAATGAGAGTTGTGTCCAGGCATACCAAAAAGAGACCTGAAAGGGTTCTCTACTATGGGTTGAGTAGCAACCATAGGCTGTATAGGAGTAAGGACAAGAACTTCTAACACTACAATTGTCGTGGCTGAAGGAGTCGAAGGAACCCCATTAACTACAGTAGGTATAGGAGTCAAGGGACTCCCTGTATCATTCTGACTCGAATTGGTACTCATAATTGTATAATCATAAGTCTGGTAGGTGGATATATGTGTACCATGTTTAGTAAATTTATGCCTTTTAGAAGGAAAATATTCAAGATGTGGTGGTAACTTCAAAAAACGGTGAGACTTGCGAGGAAGTTGGTCTGGCTCCATGATGACTCAAGAATCAAGATATAAAACTAAATCCTAGGGCCAACTAACAATCAAAGAGTGCACCAAAATAAATAAAAAAGGCCAAATGCACACAAACATGATATAATAGTTGAAAAGGGGCCTCCTCACTAGAGTAGGTATTCCTCTCCCAAGAGGGGCCTGAGACTCCCTTCAAAATATTGGAGGTGTCATAATCAGTTATAAGGGCCCTCATGGGCTTAACAATACAGTCGGTCAGATTCCCCTGGAAAGGTAATCCTCCATAAAGTTTGTGTGTTTTCTGACCCTTATCTGACTCAGGGTACCTGCAGAATAACCTTTGCACATAACCTATGTGGCTACCTATGTCAAACAACTAGAGCTACCATGATATAACCAATGCGCATGAGAACAATCGTAAGTCAGGTCTACCATATGGGTAGGGTAACAAAGAATGAAATATTGAAAGCACCGCCTCTCACAGAGGTAAAGGTACTAGAAGGACCCCCAAATATGAATAGATCCCCAGAAATATCTCTGACGCTAAGAAGGTATTAGAGAGATATCTTTGCAACTAACTTCGCGCAACCTCGTGCTTAACTCCAGTGTGAGTGGAGCACTCTGATGTCACTAATTACACAATGGATTTCACCACTCCCTATTCAGACACATATTTTTAGTTTAATAGACTTGGAGAATTTTAATCACAAAATCCTATTCCAAGGCCTATATCCTATGCTTGTTTGTGTACTCTGAAAATTAAAATCGTTTTTAATCAATTTTAATTAATCAACGTTACTTTTAATGGCTTTGTTTAGTCAAGAGATGTGGTCGTGAAACTAATGATATTATGACTCATCATATCAAATGAATGAATATAAACATAGTGCTAAGTCCTAATATTACATTCTCAAAAGATGGTAAGCTTTTCAAATGCAACTTTCAATGCAATTCTACAATTTCAATAAGATTCAATCTTTCCACATATGCCACAATCAATACTAAATAACCAAAAGAGAAAATGATATAATGCAAAATGAGTATTTTTTTTTTGTATTTTCGATATAAAGAAACCAAAATGCAAGGACTGAATAGAAAATTCACAAGCAGACCCTACTGCAAGCAAAAAGAGACAAGCCAAGCGAGATACTAGGAAGCAAACACTCAGACCCAGATGGAAGGACAACCAATGAAAAAAATGATAAGAAAGAATATCACCTGAAAATTCAACAAAAATAAGGTTTCTTATCACTCTATAAGCACTCAACAGTTAGGACAGAGACCCAAGAAGACTCAACAACCAACCAAACTCACCTAACAAACATCAAACTCAGGAAGGAAGCCTAAAAAGGTGATGTACATGATTGTTTAAGAAAAAATTGCGTATGTACGTGCCCTATAGAAGGACAACTCACGTATGCATGAATCTGTCAAGGGAAAACTCAAGTATATGTAGTAAAAAACTGCTAAGGAAAGGATTAATCCAAGAAACTTAGATTAAAAGTAAAAATAGGCTATCAAGAAATCATGCGACAAGGAAACTCAGGCTAACATAGAACAATTCAAGGAGAAAACACTCCAAACCCAAAAACATAAGATTCATTCCGCAGTATGGTAACCAATTCCATTACGAGGAAAATCACTCTATAGTATGGGGTAAACCACAATAGATAGAATGACACACATAAATGAACTATAATCCCAAGTATGCTATATAAATGAAATTCTAACAGGACAAGATCAAGATGCTACCTTGTCCAGACGTTCAATGAAGACCACCGTTGAGAACACAACTCAAATCTTTATACCAACAACTTGTCCTCAACAACCAAGATACACAAGCATATGGTGATAATATATAATGTTAGCATATAAAATAGCATAATCCATTAACATTCATGACAAATACACCCATGGAATAATAAGTCAAATATTTGCAAGATATCATTTGGATGAGAAAAGAGTATTTCTATTAAAAATGATCAACAAAAGTGTATAAGTGACAAACTTCTGTACCGACACACATCATAACCGAGAAACTAAGTCCCTCTAGCCAGGCCTCCACCACTTCAATCCTCCACCAAGGGAAAGCTCATATAATAGAGACAGTGAGGTTCTCCATCAAACAAGAGCTTGGGGGATGAATAATGTGTTCATGCTTTCAAGGATAAAGGGATGCAGACTTAATGTGAAGTGAAATTTCTTCAGAGTATATTTTCTCTCAATAGTTGAATTCTTCTCCTCTTCTACGACTTGGATATGGCCCTATTTATAGCCTTAAAATGGATTTGAAGGGACGATGCAGAACGTTACCAGTATATGGAAGGTCAAAGATCATAGATACTGTGACGTGACATGGAAACCCGACACAATTTTTAATTTTGAGAACCAAACTCAATGTACACGTGTTGTAATGGAGCAACCTGCTTATACACATGCTGTCTAATTGGTAGGGCGTGTATATGTGGAAAAATATGATTTTTTGGATCTGGAAGGTACAACAAGGGACTTCAAGTCTGCATAGGGAAATGTAAAGGCCATCCAAGCAAGTTGCATGAGGTGATAAAAACTTTTCTATAACACGTGCTCAACCCCAAGTTGGGTCATGCCACCAAAAAATTCCTCTTTTTACACTACTTATAACAGGGAAATTAACATAGTACAACTGCGTGAAAAAGCATACTAAGCACACAAAATTATTGTGCATGTAATCCATACTAAACATGTGATCACTATTATGCATGCAACCATTCTGGCATCACACGAAAATTCTGTTCTCCTTGTGCATGCAGATTGCTTCAATGCATGCACGACCATTCTAACCTCACTTTGGAGACTCATGACCATTATAAGGTTAAATTAATAGGAATAACTAATTACAAATTCCATACTACGCATGTATGACTACAAATACTGAATAACAACACCACACTTACATGTGCAAGGAACATTATACATAATAACAACAGTTACTTATATGCAACAACATACAAGAATTAAACCCATATTAAACATAGATAATTAATCACACAATAAATGTGACAAGCACATAAAGAACACTTATCTTTTATGAAAAGTCACCAATTGTGCATAAAACTTAGACGTTCCTCCCAACCATAGAATTTGTTGCTCATATACTTTTAGCAACAGGTCAACCCTGAGCTAGGGCTTAAAATCCACCATGGAAAAAGGGTTCCTAATGCCATGGGTAAGGTCCGATAATCAACAGAATTGTTCAGTCCAAGGTGCCAGTGCTGCAAATAGCCTACAACCTCTAATTCCCTACACGCTCGTCCCACCCAAGGAAGTGTTCCCCTTCTTTTCTCAACAGTCCCTATGTTTCTCCACTTCCCTTCAAGGGCTTCAGAAACAGGATGGACAGGAAGTCTCAGAGCCCCGCAACTAATTCCCAACACACCAGGGAACAATTCCCAACAAAAATATCACCTAGAGAAAATGTTCACAGGCCTAAAAACTCGTGTCTTTGACAAAAAATATCTCACATGGAGAGAATGATCATGATCCTGACAACCCGCCTCTTCAACAACAAATCTCTCACCTAGAGAGAATGCTCACGAGCCTGAAAACCCGCCTCTTCGATATCAAATACTCTGGATACACTATAGAAAACCCCTTTACAAGATTTTCTCTGCAAATAAGATAATAGTCATCTTTCCTCAGATGGTCCAACCCCTTCTACAGACGAGAAATGAATGAATTCCTTTCCAAAATACACTAAGGTCAACAATATATATTGTATGCCTTAAACTGGACACTTGTCACCTTTAGAACTAGCTTTGGTCACTTGGTGACTTGTTACCATCCCTCGGGAACTTAGGATAAATAATTATCCATAAATTACACTTTTCAAAAATATTAATAAAATATTCCCTTGGACTTAAGTCCCCCCTTTTCCCTTTTTGGTGGAGTTAGCCCCTCATTTATTTTCCTATGATCTATCTACACGCAACTATGTGATATTATTAATAACTTGAGTGTGATTACATTTTACAAGGATAAGTGCACTAGCCTATTTGCGTCCTAGCTCACCAGCCTCAAAACCACACAGGCTCTTCGGCCTCAAATAAACACACACACACACACACACACAACTCAACTTGATGTGCACTTCAATGTAATCCCTACGCACTTACTCAAGTTTGTGCAACACTATGGAATGTGCACACTCTTCCTTTGATGTGAAACCACGTCCACTTACCCAGGTGTGCACAACACTATGAAATGTGTGCACCCTTTCTTTGATAACAATCCTTGCACACTACTCAGGTGTGCACAAAACCAAAAATTGGTTCCAAAAACTCACCAACCTATATGTAAATTTACATTTACAATTGGTACCAACGACTCACTAGCCTATATGTACAATCACAAATGGGGTTTAGATTAGGGACATTGCAATAAAGAAACGAGAGCTAGGACAGTTTGGMCTCCCAACTATACATGTTGAATTTTATATTGTGACTTTGTGTACATTGTTGAAAACATGCTAAGTATAATAAACAAGATAACTGTATAATTGTTGTAAACAAAGAAGTAAAGAAGTTAGGCATAGTCTGGATTGAGTAAGTTGGTATGGTTTTTCCACCAAATGGAAGGTGTTGGTGTCACATGATGCTGGGGAGCGTTGGATGTTTTCGCCATCCAACTGAGGACTCCCCAACACCGTGATAGTATCCCTACCCGAACCCTTTAGAAGTATTAAAGGAAGAATATGCAGACCCATTTATTAACACATCAAAGAGAGTAGAAGACAAACACCCCATAATCCATTTTACCAATAGAAGACAAAATACTGAATGGATCAACAAAAACAAAAGATCTTGAAACATGCCCCATAAAACCAAAGATATGTAAAAGATATGTGGATGACACCAATGTGTGATGGGCACATGGGAAAGAAGAACTCAAAAAATTCTTTGATCACCTTAATTATCTCTTAGAGGACATCAAGTTCACCATGGACCTAGACGAGACCAAAAAAATCCCCTTTTTGGATGTGTTGATTCACATTAAACGGGATGGGTACTGTTGTTCCTGAGATTGATTCCAAGGCTCAAAGAATAATGTCAGACATCAAAGGTTTTAAATGAAATGTTTTTATGAGTGCTTTTTCTACCCTCATTTTTCTGAGAAATAATATTTAAATGAAATCAATGATAAGATAGTACAGAGGCTATATCCCGTTATTTGAGTCACAATTATAGTGTCAAATGATGTAGAAAGATTTACAAAAACTGTTAAACAAAGTCATGTATCAATTATAGATAAGTCTCACCTTGTTTGCAGTAGAATACAAGTAGAAGATGCACCCATGAGGAGATAAAAATGCAGTAATTCACACTGATCATAGGTATTGTCTTACTCACAGTAATAACAGAGGAAAAGTTCTTACTGAATGAAATCTTGATGTAATCTGATCACAGTAGATGTAGTATTAAATTTCAATCATTCACTCTTCAAGAACTATAGAAATAAATTAAGAGAAATGGAAACATAGAGGAAACACATAACTCAAATTGAACAAAACTTAGAATCTCTGTCTGCACTTGTATTAATACTCAAAAGAGTTTCTCTTTTACATTCGGCAAGAAGAATCCCCCCTGAATAGATCTAAAATCTATCTATTTATACAAAAATCATCACAAATGAAAACCGCTGGAATTCCCACAATATCTGCCTAAAAATAGAATACAATTCGAATGAAATAACATCATGCAAATATTGTTGAGTTTTGCTGGCGCTTCATCTGTCTCTTCATTTGCTCGCAGATGCAATCATTTTCCTCTGTTCTTTGAACTGGTTACACATGTCCATTAAGGCCACCACAATCATTGGCTTACTGTCTTTTCCATATGATTTTGTTTCCATCTGTCCCTTCGAATGCGTTTACTGGGATACAAAATTGGAGTTGAAGATATGGGGGTGGTAATTAGACAGGTAGATCAGTGCTGGCTCGTTATGGGATGGATAACATTTATGGGGAAGAGTAACTGTTCATGAATAGGATGATGTGGGGACAAGTGTCCAATAAAGAGGTGGGATGAGTGGATGCAAGAATGTAGGTGGTAGGGATAGATAAGGTAAGTGATGTGTAGGGTGTGACAGGCTGGAGGGTGAAAGGTAGAGCGGGTGGAGGACAAGTGTTGAGTCAGGGTTCTAATGGTTCAACATCAAATCAAATAAATAAATGACCTAAAGTCCCTTTATAATTTTCTATTTTGCGGGTGCACGAGGAAGTGGTTTTGAGGTAACCCGCCTTTCGTCTCACAATGCACTTAGTGATGCCATGTACCCTCAAGAGAAAACCACGGTTTAAATTGCAGGACCGCCCTTCAAAATTAAACCACACAAAAATTTACCCCCCGCAATATCTCTCGACCGTTGATCTCGAGAACTCACGATCCATGATACTTAGGACCAGATCTGATCAGGGGATCAAATTTTGCTCAAAAATTCAAAGTGTTCAGAATCGCTTCAAATTGGACGAGAGCATAGGTCTCATCGTTGCGAACCCAATGCAACTCATTTGGGTTCAAACGGACGTCGGGAGCGAGAGATATCGCGTTCTGTTCAAATTTACAAATAGGCCAAAAAAAGGGTTGCTGACTGTACAGTCCGTACGAACGCTGGCGTGGTAGGTCGTACGACATGTGGCAGGCCATACGACACATGGAAGGATGGCATTCGGACAGTTGGCAGGTGACTTGGCATGTTTGGCAACGAATGGAGCGACGACACGTGGCCCAGTTAATGGCCGCCACGTGTCCTCTTTTATTTGGTTAAAACTTGTGTCATTGGCAGGAGTCAACCCCGCGACCTCCGGGTAGGGGCAACGACTTGGAAAAGAGCCACCAATTGGTGCACCACCATGCATTACTTATTATATATGTGAACCGAATTGTATTTAAGTTTGAATATATGTGTGGTTTGGGCCGCGACCAGGCTGGGGCTTAGCCCCAGCCCTTGGTCGCGCGCTATTTCATATATGACCCACGACTATGTTGTATGGCACGCACGCGGTTAACATTTTGTTCCAACGGTTATTAAAATGACGGCCATTTGGCCTTTGACCATTGGCTTTTGAAACGGGAGCCCAAATTTATGCTAGCGCGTGGTCGCATGGGTTGATATGACTTGGCCCTTGACGGTTAGGGGTTAGGTGCGCCCGTAACTGTTCTACAGTTTTCACCGTTTGTGTGGTTGCGTCCGGTGCTAGGTTTTTACGCTTAAATAAGCATGTGGGCTAGGTTGATCCATAGAAGGTGCGTTTTGTAGATGCAGAGACAACACGCTTGAAGGGGGGACTTCTAGGAAGCCTAACTTCTTCAATTTTTGGCCAAACGAGGTGCCGAAAAAGCCCAACTAGGGGTTTTTGGATGTTATGAAGCCATTGGAGCAGTATATTTGGAAGTTTGAGCATTGTAAAGCAAATTTTTGAACACTTTGAGAAAATAATACAAATGATCCATTGGAAGCTGGACCAGGAGATGTAGCCCAAGAAAGGGGTGAACTCCTTTATCATTTGTTGTGTTATGTGTTTTATGTTCATTGATTATGCTGCTATTTATATGCATCTTGAATGAATAAATCCTATTATAAGTTGTGTTGCAAAGTTGATCCATTTGCATTTTAACACATAAACTTTAACTTGCAAATATTTTCAAGAATACAAGTCTTCTTCATTTTTAGATCAAGTTGGTATCATAGCATAGGTTTTTGAATACTTGATTATTTGCAAGTGTTTTGTTTTATGATGCTCACAAGGTTGAAACTCACAAGAGGAGAAGGTCAACTTGTAGAGCCAAGTTCTCATCCTTCAAGGAGGAAGCATATACTATCACCGCAATTTTCAAGGAGGCATTAACCAAGTATGGCTCATGAAGAGAGTCATGAACATGTTCCTGCAGAAGATGAAGATCTCAGAAAGGTTTTCATGGAAATGAGAGAGATGATGAAGATCTTGATAGAAAGGAATACAAGGTTGCAAGGTGAAGTCTCCAACCCTTCAAAGCATAAGGGAGACAGTGGTGATAAAACTCCAAATGGAAATGGAGGGAATGGTGCTTCTCCACCACCCTCTCCTCCATCATCATCTTCTTCTTCTTCTTCTACCAGTTCAAGACCTCTTCCGA
>SNQJ01S0006763.1:83523-155909 GCA_010110895.2 Picea sitchensis | reverse complement strand
ATGGTCCTTTCAAGATTATCGACAAGATTGGTAACAATGCCTTTCGTTTAGATTTGCCTCCTTATATGCAAATGTATGCAGTTGTTAATGTTGAGAATTTGAAATTGTATGAGCCTCCGTTGATTGATGATCATGGAGAGCATGTTTAGATTCCTTCTATAGATGATTTTTCCCTAGAGTATCTTACAGAACTTCATGAAGACACCATCCTTGACAGGAGAATGCAGACTTCAAAACGAGGAAATGTGGAGTATCTTCGAGTTGGTCTTAAAGGTACAAATCCAAGAAAATCCAAGTGGATTGAGGTTGGAAGGGTGAGGGAACTATACCCTCATCTTCACATAGACTGAATATAGTCTTTTGGAGGTCCAAAAGCTTTCTAATGGGGAGGTGTGATCAGGGGATCAAATTTTGCTCAAAAATTAAAAGTGTTCAGAATCACTTCAAATCGGATGAGAGCGTAGGCCTCATTGTTGCAAACCCAACGCAACTCATTTGGGTTCAAACAGATGTCGGGAGAGAGAGATATTGCGTTCTGTTCAAATTTACAAACAGGGAAAAAAAGGGTTGCTGACTGTATAGTCCGTATAGTCCATACGAACGCTGATGTGGCAGGCCGTACGACACGTGGTAGGCCATACAACATGTGGCAGGATGGAATTCAGATAGTTTGCAGGTGACTTGGCATGTTTGGCAGCGAATGGAGTGACGACACATGGCCCAGTTAATGGCCACCACGTGTCATCTTTTATTTGGTTAAAACTTGTGTCATTGGCAGGAGTCGACCCCACGACCTTCGGGTAGGGGAAACGACTTGGCAAAGCGCTGCCAACCGACACACCACTGTGCATTAATTATTATATATGTGAACCAAATTGTATTTAAGTTTGAATATATGTGTGGTTTGGGCCGCGACCGGGCTGGGGCTTAGCCCCAGCCCTTGGTCGCACGCTATTTCATATATGACCCACAAATATGTTGTATGGAATTCACGCGGTTAACATTTTGTTCCAACGGTTATTACAACAATCGCCATTTGGCCTTTGACCATTGGATTTTGAAATGAGAGCCCAAATTTATGCTAGCGCATGGTCGTATGGGTTGATATGACCTGGCCCTTGACGGTTAGGGGCTAGGTGCGCCCGTAATTGTTCTACAGTTCACACCATTTGTGCAGTTGCATCCAGTGCTAGGTTTTTACACTTAAATAAGCGTGTGGGCTAGGTTGAGCCATAGAAGGTGAGTTTTGTAGATGCAGAGACATCAAGCTTGAAGGGGGGACTTCTAGGAAGCCTAACTTCTTCAATTTTTGGCCAAACGAGGTGCCGAAAAAGCACATCTAGGGGTTTTTGGACGTTCTAAAGCCATTGGAGCAGTCTATTTGGTAGTTTGAGCATTTTAAAGAACATTTTTGAACACTTTGAGTAAATAATACAAATGATCCATTGGAAGCTGAACCAGGAGATGTAGCCCAAGAGAGGGGTGAAATCCTTTATCATTTGCTATGTTATGTGTTTTATGTTCATTGATTATGCTGCTGTTTATATGCATCTTGAATGAATAAATCCTATTATAAGTTGTGTTGCAAAGTTGATCCATTTGCATTTTAACACATAAACTTTAACTTGCAAATATTTTCAAGAATACAAGTCTTCTTCATTTTTAGATCAAGATCAGCTCGATGCTCCTGCCAAATTTAACCCTTCCCTGCCATATTTGGTCCCTTTCCTATTTTATCAGGCTTTCAAACTGGTTTAGCATTCTGCTAGATTTTGAAATCTGATCCATCAAGCTTCCTTGCAACTTTTCGGGGTGCCATAATCCATAAGGAAACAAAATTATCTTCCGTGCAACAAGAGAAGTCTGTAAGCCCTTCACTGAATGAAAAACTGTTAATTGTAAATGGTAAAATGATTTTGAAATTCGAAGTGCTTTATTCAAAAAGTCTATCGATCTTCGTATAGCTCTACTGAAGAAGGATTTAATAAACTTAATGGAATTCATTACATGGTGATCTGCAATCTTTACTTGAAATCATTATCCTTAATCAATCATAAATTTCATTAATACTTCGACGATTCGCATTCAAAATTTTTGGATGTGACAGGGTTGAAATCTCCCGAAGTCCAAATTCACGGAGGAATTAATCTCTAAGTAATCCCTTTTATGTCTTAATTAATCATGTTTTAAAACGTTGTATTAACTTTAAGTATTTCGGAAGTTCGGAATTCAAAAGTTTTGAATATAGCACAAGGGAAGTTTTCTGAAGTCCGAAACTGTGAAGTGATTAATTAACACTTAAGCATGACTAATTAAATCCGTTAACTATTTTATTAATTCCTTGAAACCATTTTTTACTTTTTGTAATTAATTTACTTCAACGCTTTGATACTCCGAGGATTGTGAAATAAAAAACTCCCGAAGATCAATCTCTCAAAGTGACGTGGCGGAGGTGACATCATTCCTGATGACGTGTCAAGAAAAGAGAGGTTCCACATGTCACTTGAAAACGTACGAATCATCTGACGTAAATGTCAAAAATAAATGCCAAGGTCAACCCAAGAAAATATTTTTAAAGGACACGTGTCCTATGACTTGTGTTTGTAAGTCCTTTAGGAATTATTACAAGTGGCTATCTTTGGGACTTCAAAGTTTCTAGGTTTCTGTTGTTTAGGTTTGCTGGAATACCCGACGCGCGAAGTTGCGAAGTGACCGTTAAAGACTTCCTTTTAAAACTCAGGCATCTTCTAAACTTTGGAGATCGTTAGGACTGTTCGATAAAATTAGTGTAACTCATTAATTATAGATATTGTAAGTGCCTTATTGATAAATAACAACCAATGGATTTATTTTAATTTTAAAAGGCCTCTTTCTAAGTTTTTTACTTTTTTGGGTAAAATTTTATTTCTAAGACGGAAAATATAAAGTTCAAAAGCTCAAAAATATACGTGTTCTAACATAGGCTCCATCTGGGGATTGTGGCTCCCTGTGAGGCGTGAAAGAACAATAGAACAAGTGCCTTTATTGGGTAAATGGAGTCATTATTGCTTTTTGAAAAACATTTTCGAGTTTTATTTAAGAATTAATCATACATAGAAAAACGAACTTAACCAAATCTCAAAAACCTTCAAAACATACTTAATGATTGATTTCAAGTTAGGCTATTTAAAATTTCCTTTTCCTAAAACTGATTTCAAAATTGTTTAAGGTAATCAAAATAACTTTAACTAAAATATCAGTCTTCAACCGACTTTGTTCGCTTCAAGGTTAAGCAGATGTAACAATTTATTTAGGGAATCCCTAGTTGGCTCAGGATGTAAATATCACCAGAAAGAGAACTAGATAAAAGAGTATGATATATAGATATGTATGGCAGCATTACATATATCATAGGTATTTCTTCACTACCAGTGAGCCTGTTCAGAACCCTAGTGAAGTTATCTACTTCTCCATCGAATTTCCTTTCACCACTTCAATTAACATTTTTGCATTTCGCTAAGATCAGGGCAATCAATATATGAATTTCATTTCATCATCTCTTTTGGAAAATATGGGGGCAATCAAATTATGAATTCCTTTCACCATCTGTCTTATATTTTAATATTTTGAAGTGGGGGAAATCAATCTGTATGTAACAAACAAGGGATGATATCTGTTTAAATTTTTTGAAAAGAAGGTCTGTCAACAATTTTAAGGATACTCTGAAACTAACTTTCTTCCAATTTTCAATACACCTTCGCCTAAAAGAAAAATATTTATGAGAATCTTAATCTATCAGGGATCAAACTTGAGTGAATTAGTCAGTTTAAAGTTTGATAACATAGCTAAAATTATCAGGATTGGCCTATACATACTTTTTCAATTAAAATCAAAGGAACATAAATATTTTCGCCTAATCTTGTTTTGAAAATATGTTTCTTAAGTTTTTAGAGTCAAGGTAAGTTTTTTTTTTTTTTCTATGAAGACTAAAAGAAAATAAGAAAGGAGAAAGAAAATATGAAGTGGAAAAGAACTTGGGGATAGGTAAAAAATAACAAAATCAAGGATTCAGAGGGTTTGAAAAAAATATCCTAATCCTACACAAGTTTTTGTATTTAGTTCTGACTTCCTTTGAGCTTATTTATCATTATTTTATTTTTATTTCAGAGATGCCTTTAGAACTTATCAACATGACACTTCAAGTTATAATTTTATACATATCTGATCTTTTTCTTAGGTGATAATATTATCATGAGAAAAACTTCCTTCACATTCATTTCGAAAAGAATTTTTAAATTTTATTTGAACTTATAAGAAGAGTAGGGACTCATACCTTATTTTCCTTTTGAAATTTCAGCAAGGCAGATTATTTATTTATCACCTATTTTTAGAGAAATCAAATGCTTGAAAGGTGAGTGTCGAGTTTTTATTCATTTTCATCTCTTGTTGAACAAGATCTATTCTGCAAAAGGAATGAAATATAAAATATCAGATAATCCTGTAAAATAGAGATGATATGTGATAAATATGTTTTTATTTTTCATTTTAATGATGTCAAGCAATCATAAATTTATTGAAAATATTTACAATAAATGATCAAATGACTCGGGTAATTTATAAAAAGAAAAGAAAAATTGAAAATTAAAACGCCAATGTCAATCCAATCCGATATATACAATGGAAATATAAAAATTGACTACTGCATGAAATGTTTTAAATAACGCTCATTGATAGGAACGTCAAGAATTTCTCCATTAAGATTTTCCAGTTAGAATGAGTTTTTTCCCACAACGACTGCAATTTTGAAAGGTCATCGAATGTGCCATGTTTCCCTACATCTTCCTTTCTAGCTTCCCATATTAAAACTAAATCGCCAGGAATAAACTCCCTGTCTTTAGCTTTTTTTTATCAAAAAGAGATTTCATATTATCCTGGTATTTTTGAGTTTATCATCCACTTCTACTCTGTTTTGATTAACTTCGATGATTTGATTTATTCTTCTCATAACATCATTTGGATCTTCATTTGCATCCTGCCAGAGTTTCATTATAGGGAGAGAAGGATTAATAGGAAGAATAACATTGGTACCATAAAATAATTAGAAAGGAGACGTACCTATAGTTTTCTTGGTGCTAATTTGGTTTTCCCATAAGGCGTATTTTAAGTTTATATGCCAAGATTTTTTATTTTCTGTCAAAACTTTCTTGATTATAGTCATCAAACTCTTGTTAGATGATTCAACCAACCCGTTTCCTTGAGGATAATAAGCTGTAGAATGACCTAAAATAATATTGTATTTCTGATAGAAATTGATCATTGCCAAATACTTAAAAGCTTGATCATTATCAGTAACTATTTTCCTAGGACAACCAAATCTTGCTAGGATGTTTTCTTCCAAAATTTTTATCACTACTGAATCTGTAGCATTTCGAGTTGGAATGGCTTCAACCCACTTCATAAAATAGTTAGTAGTGTTTATAATCCATCTATGTTGAGAACTTGATTGTAGATGAATTTCTCCAATGAAGTCTAGGCCCCATTGTTGGAAAGGAGCTTCATCTTTTACTAGAATTAAAGGTAAGGCATAAAGATTTTTCTTACAAAAAAAAAGTTGGCATGAATTGCAAGCTCTGACCCTTCCATTTACATGAGTAAATAATTTTGGCCAATAATATCCTACCCTTAATACTTTGTAAGTTTTTTCCCTCCAAGCATGATGTCCTCCACATACTCCTTCATGAAATTCATCGATGACACCTTCTGTTTCAGATTCTATCAGGCAACATAACAGGAAACCCAAAGGGTCTTTCCAGTATAGCTTTCCATCAATTGTGCAATACTTGATTGCATATAGATTTAAATTTCTTGCTTTAGAAGGAGTCATGTCATTTGTAAATTGAAGAGTAAGGAGGTATGCAACAATATCACTTTACCAAGAAGAAGAAGAAAACTTATCTTCAATTTGAATTATAGGTGTTTGATCGTCAATTTCCTCTATATCTAGACGAGAATCATGAGACTCAAAGTTGTTCATTCCAAGCGCTTTGAAATTTGATTCAGCTAACAACCTTTCCAGACCTTGACCTTTCACTAGCTTGGTTGGTTTAAATTCTAAACCAAACTCTTGAATTTTAGCCAACCATCTACCTCTTCTTCCATCATCGTCTGGTTGAACCAAGATATCTTTAATTGCATTTGCTGGCACATAAGCAATTATTTTGGAGTGCAAGACATATGTTCTAAAAGCCTTGAGAGCCTTCACCATTGCATAAGCTTGTTTTTCAAGAATATCAGATATTAGCTCTGCATCCCTGAGGCTTTTTCTGAAAAAAGGCTATTGGTTGTTCGAATCCTTCTTCGTTCTTTTGAAGGAGCACTACTGGAAAAATATGTTTAGAAGTGAAAGAAAAGATTAATAATTCTTTTGTACAGTCCGGACTTACCAATACTGGTGCTTATCCTATAGATTTATTAACATGCTCGAAAGATGCTTTGGCTTATGTAGTCCATTTTACTTCACTGTCCTTTTTCAACATATCTGTACTCAATTTGATATATTTAACAAAGTTAGGAATAAATATCCTCAAAAAATTGATCTTACGTAAAACAAATTGAATCTCTTTTCTATTTCTAGGAATATTAATCAGGTCAATAGCCTCAATTTGTTTAATATCAACCTTGATTCCATATTTTGAAACTATATGACCTAAGAGTTTACCTTCTTGCATAACAAAGTGTGATGTTTTGGGGTTAAGAGACAAAACAAATTTTCTGCATTTTTCAAAAATTTGTCCGAGGTGTATCAAATGTTCTGCATCAGAATTAGAAAAAATTGCCAGATCGTCTAGATAAATAACAACAAACTTGTCTCTCTCATCGACAAATGAAATATTTATTTCTCTCTGGAAATTTTCTCCCGCATTCATTAAACCAAAAGGCATTTTATCATACATAAAGTTTCCCCATGGAGTGGTAAGCACAATATTTTCTCTATCATCTTCATGAACAACAATCTGATTATATCCTGAGAAACCATCAATCATAGAAATTTTGTTAGCCCCTACTACCTTCTCTAAAACATGGTCCATCTTTGGGAGAGGGTAGTTATATTTAAGAGAAGACCGATTTAAGTTCCTAAAATCAACGCAGAGTCTTATTTCACCATTCTTCTTTCTAACAAGGACCAAATTAGCTACCCATTCAGAGTATCTGAGGGGAACAATGATTTTTTCATCAAGGAGTTTTTTAACCTCCCTTTCTATTTATGACAAAAGAATTGGGTTTATCTGTCTAAGCTTCTGCTTGAAAGGCTTAATACCATGTTTTAAGGGAATCTTGTGTTCAATAGAAAAGGTATCATAAGTTTTTAAATCATCATAATACCATGCAAAAACATATTTATACTGTCTAAGTAACTCAACATATTTACTCTTTATTTGTGCCAGAAGATATTTTGATATTTTGACCATTTTTGGATTTTCATTAGTTCCTACGTTACAGTTTTCAATTTCTTCAGATTGAGGTCGCAAAGTAGACTTTCAAGGTATATCATCCTGGTCAAACATCCTTTCTAGAGGGATCAATCCTCTGGGAATTTGATTGTTTTTAAGTAAGATCATGCGGTGATTCATAATTTTATCTTGGAACTTCTCCAGGTTCTCTCCTTCCTGCATAGTCCAAACATGATCATTTTTATTTTCTTGATCTATGTGGGTCTTAGAAAACTCATCAACCATTTCCAGGAACTGTTTGATTTGTTCGTCATCTTCAAACACTTTCCAGTGTTGAACATTGTTTGGAATCGAAGGTCTATGTATCATCTCGATATGATATTTCAACTTCAAAACAATAGGTGGTATGAAAGTCACAACAACTTTGGCCAAATAATCATCTTGTTGATTTTGCATTCTGGGAATAGAGTGAATATTAAAGGATGAGAAGAAATTATCTATAAGATCCCAGGAACAATTTCTATATGATATCAATATCAGGTGCTTATCTTGATATTGTTGTTTTATTTGTTTTACAATGAGCTCAACATCACCATAAACTATCAAATGTTCAATTTTTAATTTTCTTGCAGCTTCTAATCCTAAGACTAAAGCTTCATATTCACATACATTATTGGTATAATCTACCTCCCATTGTAATCTATAAGAGAAATGAATAACATACTCATCACCTGGTGCCACAAATAAAACTCCATCTCCTTCTCCTTCGCAGGATGAAGCACCATCGAAGAACATTTTTCACATCCCTTCTCTAACATTTATATTTTTCTTTGAAATTTCTGTTTTTTGATTTTCTTCTTCTATACATTCTTCAAATGCCTCATCTATGGATAAAATACAATTGCCTAAATCTTGATCAACAACATAGACTAGGTAGTTATTGGGGTTTTGAGGGTCACTTACAGTATACGATAGTCTAGTTTCTCTGTACAGTTGAGTAAATTGTCCACCAAAAATTGGAATTGTAGCATAGGTCATGTCTAGCTGAACCGATCCTCCTAGCTGGGCACCCAAATATTTGGATAGAAGCATGCCATACTTGGCAGGAATGTCAACAACAACCACATCCATAAGAATATTTTTCACAGGAACCTGAGAAAGATTTATCACTAAATCTTTAATCATACCTAGACACTTAACCTTTATAGAATATAATGAGTACAAATCTTGATAAGGTTTGGTAATTTCAAGGCCCATTTTTTCCATGATAATCTTAGACATTAAATTATGCGAGGCTCCTAAGTCTAACATGCAATTGTGAAGTAAATGATCATGCACAATCAATGTAATATAGAACGGAGCAACATAATCCTTACTGTTTTCAATGTGTGGTCCAAACATGATTGTAGGTTTTTCATCCTGCAAATTGATAACATCAAGTTGAAATTCAACACCAAATTTTTTTATTGCTTTAGTGATTTTTTTTTTATAGACCGGGTTCCTAGCAAGTTCAACCAGAGGCATTGGAATTTTAATTTTTTTAAGTTCATTCTCTAAATTGAAAGTCCCAATTGGTTTTTCAATTTGCCTGATCTGAACTTTGGTTTTTGTGTTTTTTGGATTCTTGGTCTGTACCGCATTCGTTTCATCTTGCTTTATTCAGGTAGCTTGCGTCTCAGTTGATGGTTTTATAACTGCTACCTCATTTTCTTTATTTCATGATAAATTTTTTTTTGGTGGAATATTTGTGGAATTTTTTTCTCTCAGCCTCAAATCATATTTATGTTGAAGCTCGAACATTATTGAATCAGTGAGGCCTCTGTATGCAGATTCTCCCAAATGGTTGATATGTTAATCATCATTAAACATGGATTCCATATCCAAGGATTTCTCATAATCCTGTTTGGTTAGGTGAGGCTCAAGATCATCATCGCTGAGGTTGTTTAGACCTTCCTCTAATTCCTCATAATATTGCATCTCATCTCTTTGTATGAAATTCTCAGTTTTAAACTGAGCTTGAATCTTTTGATACTCATTTTTTATTTGTCTTTGTTGTATCTGAGGGTTGGGATTTCTCTTGAATTGATTTATGACATATGGGTCAGGTTTGGCTTGTTCTATTTCCATCCTAGAAATTTTGTTCGATAAATCTTTAATAATTTTGGCCATCTCATCCATTTTTTCCTCTGCATACTCTCCAGATCCAGAGGGCCCTGTATGTTCTTTAAAACGCCTGGGTTCTCTTGTTCCCATATCAAATTTAGTTTTCAACTTCCCGGCTGCCATCATATTTGATTCAATCTCTATAGAATCATCTTGCATCCCTGCTAAAGTAGTGGATCTTATTTCTCTTAAAACTAGAGCGAAATCAAAATCAAAATCCCCTACAAAAGTGACTTTTGAAGCTGGTTGAAAACGTTTAAATTTTGACTGGGATTTTGTGATAAATATTATTAAATATTTGGATAAATTCTAGGACTGATTCATATGTTTTCTTTCTCAAGGCTCCGAATTCGGTTAGGTAATATAGATGGTCTTTTTTATCACCCCATTGCCTTATGAAGGAAGCTTCCAAATCATTATATAATGGTATATAACCTACTGGAAGTCCTATGAACCAAGTTATTACCTATCCTTCGAAAGTTTGTACCAACAATATCATGTAAACATCATCGTGCTCAATACCAATAATATAAACAAATTGATCGAAAAAGGATATATGTTTTGTTGCTGTTAAATCCCCTTCTCCTGTGAATTTAGGGAGGCTCTTCATGTAATTTTCAGGTAAATCATGCAAGACAACATGAACAAATAAGGCGACCTTGGAAAATATCCTAGGGGGTTGATCTTGTTCACCAGATCCTGCACCTTCAACACCTCCAACATCGACCATTGAAAGTCTAGGAGACATAATTTGAGGACTAAATATGCGATTTTCAAAAACTTCAAAAGACCGATCTACTGATATTTTGACTACTTCGGGATGTCGTGAATGAAGTTTAGGAAAATGATAATGAGAAGATAGAAGATATAGATGAGTGGGAAAAGGAAAACTCGAGCTTGTTTCCTCAAGTTTACCTGATGTATAGATAGGAGAAGTAATAGGGGATGAATCTGAGTATAGAAAGTAATCTTCATAATTTTTGGAAATATAAACTTTTACTTCTGGAAGAGAAAGAACTGACTGAGTACTAATGATAGTAGGGATTGAAACAAATTCTTTGTTTTCACTAGTAAAAGTATCTATCAATGAAACAAGGATGGTCCTGTCAGTCTCAAATTTGATTTCATGAATAATTACTTCTGGAGTTTCAAGTTTAACTTTTAGTTTACCTGTTGATGCTTCTGCATAATGAACTAGTTTAAAATTTTCTTTAAGATTTAGTTCTTCAGCGGTAATATTAGCAATAAATTGCATAATTCTAGGTTGATGGACCTTACCTGTCAATTCATAAGTTTTCCTGAGATATCCCTTTGGTTTCAACAATTTTTCGGGATCCAAAATTGGCGTAGTTTGATTTTCGTCTAGGTTTTTCCTGGTATTCTTTCGACCGAATGCCAGTTTTTTCTATAATGGAGTCGCTAGGTGAAATATAAAGTAATCCTTACCCATGTATTCAATCCTTTTTCACCATCAAAGACCAAATTTTAACTTTGTCGTTCTCCTAGGGAAAAATGATTTTGTTTCTCCTTCCTTGGCAACGATGCCAAAAAGATGTTCCTGAGATTGATTCCAAGGCTCAAAGAAGAATTTCAGGCATCAAAGGTTTTAAATGAAATGTTTTTATGAGTGATTTTTCTACCCTTAGTTTTCTGAGAAATAATATTTAAATGAAATTAATGATTAGACAGTACAGAGGTTGTATCCCATTATCTGAGTCAGAATTATAATGTCAAATGATGTAGAAATATTTACAAAAACTGTTAAATAAATTCAGGTATCAATTACAAATAAGTCTCACCTTGTTTGTAGTAGAATAAAAGTAGAAGATGCACCCTTGAAAAGGAGATACAAATGTAGTAATTCATGTAGCTCACAGGTCTTGTTTCTCTCATAGTAATAACAAAGGAAAAACTATTACTGAATGACTCCTGATGTAATATGATCACAATAGATGTAGCACTAAATTGCAATCATTCACTCTTCAAGAACTATAGAACTAAATTCAGAGAAATGGAAACACAAAGGAAACACATAACTCAAATTGAACGAAACTTAGAATCTCTGTTTGCACTTGTATTGATACTCAAAAGAGTTTCTCTTTTACATTCGGCAAGAAGAAGACCCCCTGAATAGATCTAAAATGTATCTATTTATACAAAAATCGTCACAACTGAAAAACCGTTGGACTTCCCACAATATATGCCTAAAAATAGAATACAATCCAAATGAAATAACAACATGAAAATATTGTTGAGTTTTGCTGGCGCTTCATCTGTCTCTTCATTTTCTCGCAGATGCACTCGTTTTCCTTTATTCTTTGAATTGGGTACACATGCCCATTAAGGCCAACACAATCATTGGATTACTATCTTTGCCATATGATTCCGTTGTCATCTTTCCCTTCGAATGCGTTTACTGGGATAAAGAATTATAGTTGAAGATATGGAGGTCGTAATTGGACAGGTATCTCAATGCTGGCTCGTTATGGGATGGCTAATAGTTATGGGGGAAAGTAAATGTTCACGAATTGGATGATATGGGGACAAGTGTCCAATAAAGAGGTGGGATGAGTGGATGTGAGAATGTAGGTGGTAGGGATAGACGAGGTAAGTGACATTTAGGGTGTGACAGGATGGAGGATGAAAGGTAGAGTGGGTGGAGGATAGGTGTTAAGTCAGGATTCTAATGGTCCAACGTCAAATCAAATAAAATAAATGACCTAAATTCCCTTTATAATTTTTTATTTTGTGGGGGCATGAGGAAGTGGTTTTGAGGTAACCTGCCTTTCGTCCCGCAATGCACTTGGTGATGCCACATACCCCCGAGAGAAAACCACGGTTTAAATTGTGGGACCACCCTTCGAAAACCCCGCACAACTTCACCCCCACAATCTCTCTCGGACGTTGATCTTGATAACTCACAATCCATGATACTTCAGACCAGATCATCTTGGCGTTCCTACCAAATTTATCCCTTCCCTACCATATTTGGTCCCTTTCCTATTTTATCAGGCTTTCAAACCGGTTTAGCGTTCCACTAGATTTTGAAATCTGATCCATCAAGCTTCCTTACAACTTTTCGTGGTGCCATAATCCTTAAGGAAACAAAATTAACCTACCTATAAAAAGAGAAGTCTATAATCCCTTCATTGAATGAAAAAATGTTACTTGCAAATAGTAAAATGATTTTGAAATTTGAAGTGATTTATTAAAAAAGTCTATCGATCTTCTATAGATCTGCTGACGAAGAATTTATTAAAATTAATGAAATTCATTACCTGGTGATCCACAATCTTTATTTGAAATCATTAACCTTAATCAATCATAAATGTCATTAATACTTCGATGATTCATGTTCGAAAGTTTTGGATGTGACAGGGTGGAAATCTCCTGAAGTCCAAATTCATGGAGGAGTTAATCTCTAAGTAATCATTTTTATGTCTTAATTAATCATGTTTTAAAACGTTGTATTAAATTTAAGTATTTCGGAAGTTCGGAATTCAGAAGTTTTGAATACAACAAAAGGGAAATTTTCCGAAGTTCGAAACTAAGAAGTGATTAATTAACACTTAAGCATGACTAATTAAATCCGTTAACTATTTTATTAATTCCTTGAAACTCTTTTTTACTTTTTGTAATTACTTTACTTCGACGCTTTGATACTCTGGGGGTTGTGAAATCAAAAACTCCCGAAGAGAAATCTATCGGAGTGACGTGGCAGAGGTGAATTCATGTGAGAGATTGGATACAATTGTGTTGTACTTCTATATCATATAATAAAGGACTGTTCTTTGGGCTCTCATTACTTGCATATTTATTCATCTATGCTTATATGTGTGTATGTATCTTCTATGATGTCTATGTAAGGAGCTACTGATAATCTCTCTTCTTTTCCCTAGATTACAACAGATACTTTGGACCATCGCCAGTGCAAAGGGTTTTACAAAGTAGAGTGTTCTTGTAACAAATGTCGCATCAGAGAAACTAGACGTTTGTTTCACATAAGGATTAAAGAGCACATTGCTAATATTAAGAATGAGCACTCACAAACCTCATCTTTAGCTGAGAATTCAAGTGAAACAAAGTACCATGTGTGCGTATAAGATACCACAATCCTGGCCAGAGAGGATAACTATAAGTTTAGTCATAGAATCAGGGAAGCAATGGAAATTATGAAGCTTCCTAATAACCTCAACAAAGATAGAGGCCTAGAAATAAGTGAGAATTGACTTCCATTAATCCAAAATATAAGAACCAGGTAGGTTTTATCTTGTCTATGTTGTCTTTCTCTTTTCTAATTTCCATTTTTATTTATTCTATTATTATAATATTTTTTTTCCAAGTAACAACTCCTAGGTAAATCCTCTCGGGTACTTTCCTTGATTTCAAGGATGGTACCCAAGGTAAACCCTAGATTATTCATTGGATAGTGCTAGATCAACGACATGGCTTGAAGTCATTTCAACAAGTTACTCATAATGAGCTCAACATGTCATTAATGTGAATAGAACCTAGGTGGGGAGGATAACACTCCATCCCACAACCACATGAGCTAGACCAAATTGAAATAAAATTTGAAGGACATGGGGTGGGATTTGATCCACTTATGTGTGCACAAGTTACAGGATAATTTAATATAATCTCTATGGGTGCAACCACACGTTCAACCAATACCTCAAAGTGTCCCTTGGCTTCAGGAAATCCCTCATGGGAATTGAACCTTTCCCACTAGTGAAAAACTCTTATTATAATATTTTTATTCTATTAACTTTTTAATTCTATTAAAAATTCTTGTATTATATTATTAACTATATTATTGACACCATTATTAATACTTTTAATTATTAATATATTCTCGTATTAACTCTATTATTGACATCAATATTAATACTTTTAATTATTATTAATACTCTTATTACTAACCCTTGTTCTTTGATCTTTTCTTGGTTTCTCTTTGCATTTTTTAGTCCAACTTTTTTCTTTTATAATAACACTATAGCATGACTTGTTTATATTACTATTATTTTTATTGACTTTTAATTCATTATTATTATTAATTTCATTATTAATCCTATTGTCAGTGTTTCATGGAAACTTGCACAGGAGATCTAGCTAAAGCAAGTACAAACAAAGCTTATCAAGAAAGGAAGAGAGATTCAATATGGAAGAATGAGAAAATATATTCACACTACTCCAATGAGCTGATGATTGATACATAGATCATGATCAATCTGATACAATAAATGAGTGGAATACACTCATATATAAAGAAAAACATTCCATAATTAAGAAAAGCAATCAAGCAGTTAGCTTTCCTTAGGAATGCATGCATGCACAATAGTAATGGTAAAAATAGAAAGTCTAAAATAGAACTAGTAAGTTAATTCCCACTTAACTAGTGTGTCAAAAATAGAAATTTCTCTAATACCCCCCCTGAACATCACTATGGAGTAAAAAATGAGTCCTGACTACTAGGCCATTTTATGTACTCATGTACAATGCAACTAATGACCACTGAATAAAAGTGAGGAAAGACGAAAAACCACGTGGGAACAAACCCCCCCCTCAAAAGATAATGTATCAAAAGAAGAAAATAACAGCTGCTAGACAATTGTGTTCTTCACTGCAAGATGATCCCGTAAAGTCTGAAACTTCTTCTCACTGAAAGTATTCATGAATATGTAGAAATATTTATGGATTTGATGAAGTCCTTTGGAAACCTGCTAGGCCTTGTACTTGTTGATTCGGTGGACCCATATGCACCTGAAAATATTCCTTTCTGGTGGACGTGGAACCAGATTCCAAGTCTAGTTTTGTAGGAGCGAGTCATACTCCTTCTGCATGGCTTCTTTCCATAATGGATTTCCCACAACCCTATTGTAGTTATGTGGATCAGTATATTGAACCATATAGAAATGCATGGGCATCACAAGTTCTGAAGCTGAAAGTACATGAGAAGGATCCTCATGCTGAGATCGAGTCATCCTCGAATCCAATGGATTCCCTGCAAGGTTACCTACTGCCTGAAGTGTAGTCTGCTCCTTCTTGGGCATATACTGAAGCTTCGATGTTGGCTTCTTATCTAGCTGTACTACCTACTTATTTCCATGTACATAATCTAAGTGTATGGAATCATCTCTGATGTCTGAAACTGATGGAAGAACAAGATTATATGCATGTTGCACTGGAGGTGCATGCAAAGTACTCCTTATGTGTAAGTAGAATAGAGGAGTCATTGTCATAAAACTTAGTGAATTTATACAACCTTGACTTGTGATCCACCTCACCAATTGCAATGATGGAATTGTCATGCATGTCAATTACTGAAACTGAATCTGATGTAAATTCAACCTTTTTACCTTTCTGAGCGATCTGATAAACTGAGAGAAGATTCATAGAAATATTTGGAACATGTAAAAAATTTCCTTTGTGGAGTTCCACTCTCCCTTCTCCTACTACTGCTACTGGAGTATCATCCCCCATGAGAATAGGGGGTCTTGAGCATGGAATCAAAGAAGAGAAAACTTCCTCTTTTGCTTCCATATGATGGGATGCACCATAATCTATAATCCATGAATCAAATGAGGAATTAATTTCAACCAGAGCATGACAATTACCTTTCTTACGAGCATGATCTTCTTCCTTATTCTTCTTGAATCCCTCTGGAATGAAGTTTCCAAGTTGTTTTGCTGAATTTTCTGTGCCATAAGATCGATATGTTTCTTCATGCATGTGGATTCTTCATGATTCAGTTTATTGCAGTAAGTGAATTTATTTTCTTTCTTCTTCTTCTTGGAATCTAAAGAGTCTTTAGAACCTGAAGAATCATTAAAGGGTTTGGAATATACCTCCTTCCTGTTCTGTTTGGATTGCCCTTTTCCATCATGCATGGTGAGTGCATGTGCTTTGGAATATTTCATGAGACCCATCTTTATGAGTTTTATCTGTTGTTGTGTAAGAGACTCAATGGACTGAGCCAACGTAGGAATTTTCCAATTTTTTCCAAAAACACATCTGCCAAAATGGAAATTGGAGACATATACAACGTATTCTAGTCCTAGCTTGACCAAGATTGTTAGAATAGGTTATTTCTCTTGTGTAGACTTGTCAACACCAAATTCACCCAAGCTCAAAATCAAGGATTTAAATTTAGTAAAGAAATCCTGTTTATTATCAAAACTTTTAGGGTCTAAGGTATTCAACTCTATCTCAAGAATATGACCACACATCTCATCTTGCTTTCCAAAGAGTCCTTCCAAGGTGGTCTAGATCTCATTTGGAGTCTTGCATGTGGAAACATGAAACCATAAATAAGTGGATATTAACTCAAGAAGTAGTCTTGTGGCCTCATCCTTACGGTTCGCCCATTTGGTCTTCTCAAGCATTGATGTAGGTTTTGTTGTTGTCACTATCGTCAAATTATACAGTCCTTTTCTTTTGAGTTGGAATGAGGCCTTCAGATTCCATTCAAAATATTTGCACGACGTGAGGATTATCACCAAACTTGATTGAATAATTTTCATCGTCTCCATCCCTGCTATTGATTTTTAAAAGATCTTGAAAACCCAGATTGTGGATTTCGAGATATGATTGGCAGTTCTATGGAAGCTACAAATATAATAAAACAACTATATTTCCTAAAATATGATGTGGGTTTTGGGGATTTGTGGTGAGCATGAGCGCCCCTATGTTATATGTCGCTGGTAAAGATTCCAGCCTGACCCAGAAAACGAATTTTGAGATATGGCTATTTTACTACATAAACCCTAATTTTTGGAGATTGCTGAATCGTTGCACCCTTAAAGAAGGCTATAGTGCGACGATGCTAAATCGTCACACCCTATAGTAGGATTCAAGTGTGGTGATTGTGAAAACATTGAATCATCCCACTCCATATGAAGAACATAGTGCGACGATGGCACACCTGGGCTGTGTATAGGCTGCGACGATCCTAGGAAAAAGAAATCGTAAGTATGAGAGTGACTGTCGCACCCTTCGACAGGGATAGGCCATGGCAATTCCAATCGTCGCACCTTTTGATAGGGATAGGTCATGGTGATTTCAAAATCTAGGTTTACTCAAGGACTCTTTCGCTCTTCTCTAGCTTGTCTGGGTTGCTTCAAGCAACTCGACTCTGATACCATGTCAGTGTTTCATGGAAACCTGCACAAGAGATCTAGCTAAAACAAGTACAAACAAAACTTATCAAGAAAGTAAGAGAGATTCAATATGGAAGAATGAGAAAATATATTCACACTACTCCAATGAGATGATGATTGATACATAGATCATGATCAATATGATACAATGAATGAGTGGAATACACTCATATATAGGGCAAAACATTCCATAATCAAGAAAATCAATCAAGCAGTTAGCTTTCCTTAGGAATGCATGCATGCATAATAGTGATGGTAAAAATAGAAAGTCTAAAATAGAACTAGTCAGTTAACTCCCACTGTACTAGTGTGTCGAAAATATAAATTTCTCCAACACCTATTATATTAATGATTAGATGAATAAATACTACTATTAATAAAATATATAATATAATATATAATATGATATGTTTATAATATTATTAATACTATTATTTACTTAGTACTATTCTTTTTGTTCTTTTTATTATCTCTTCTTTCTTTGTAGGTTTTCTTTCTCTAATTGCCTCTTTTCCTTTTTTACTTTAGTTTGTCTTACTTTTATTATATAATTTAATTTTACTTTTTTTTTAATTATATTAATTTAAAATTCTTTTTTCTTATTTATTTTTGGGTTAATTTTCATCTTTTCTATAATATAATATTTTATTTATTTGGTTTTGTAGTCGATTTTGGTTAATCTTTTTTTTTATTTTTTATTTTAGTCAATAACGTATATTTTTAGGGTTCTATGTTCTTTTCATATTCATTGGTGGGTTGCCATATTTTGATACCGACTACTTGTCTCAATTGTGGATTCGGTTCACGATCCAAAACATTGACAATACAAAGATGACTATTGTGATTTTTTCAAGAATTTATAAGAATCCACATAAGCCAAAGATACAACCAAGAGACCTTGTCATAAGTTTTGTATAGGTCCAACTTGATGATCGCAGTAGGATACTAAGAGAGCTTGATAGTGTGGAGACCCTCCCATGTAGAGCTTACAACTTCATGAATCTTCCTCCCCTTAAGAAACCTAAACTGGTCAGGGGAGATAAACCTAGAGAGAATGGGCTTAAGTATTATAGAAATAATCTTAGAAATAATTGTGTACAGACAATTACATATTGATATTGGCCTAAAACCTTCAAATCTCTCTAGATGATCAAACTTGGGGATAAGGGATATAAAGGTGGAGTTGATACTCCTAGTAACCTTCCCCAGTAGTCCAACGTCTTCAACTACCCTTAATAAGTATTCCCCAATAAACTCAAAGAATTCCAAATAAAATTCATTAGTCCACCCATCTGGGCCAATACTTTTATCCTTTTGAAAAGTATTAAAACAATGAGTAATTCATGCTTGGGTACTATCTTATACATATTTTCATTATCCTCATCCACCATCCTAGGAAAATAAGAAACCACAATCATAATTTCTCCTATGTTTTCCCTCTTAGGATCCTTAAAAACATTGATGAAGTATTGCACCCCTAGGTATGAAAATTCCTGAAAACCTAAAACCTTATCTCCTTCTCGATTAGACAGTTCCCAAATGGTATTTTGACTTTTCCTAAACCTGACATAATTATTGAAAAGTTTGGTATTCTCCCCCCCTTCACCGAGCCAAATGACCCTACTTTTTAATTCACCAATCATTCTCCTTGTCCAACAAAAACTTACATTTTTTGGATTCTAGAAGTTTGATACTATTCAACACTTCTTCACTAAATAACCCTTCAACATTTTCTTTAAAAATCCTATCTAGATTATGTTCTGTTGATTAAGGTTGGTTGTCATTGATGTCAACCCTTGTAGAAAGTCCGGTAGCAAATTTCGGTAGCATAAAGGTTTGGGTAATGGACCAGGGTTTGGTTGATGTAATTATGACTCATTATTGTCTTGTCATGGTTGATAAGAAGTACAAATGGATGAAATCCAAAGTGGTCCCCTTATGGTGAAACCCCTCATGGGAAGACAATTTGCGGATTGAGTTATTCTAGAAGTATGGTTAGAGAACCCATTCTTAATTGTGGAATAATGAGATGAAGGTCAATGAATTTGTCAGTGAAATTATCCTATATGGATAGTGCTTGTCATGCCATTTCCGGTGGTATGTAGAACGCCACATAACTCCTCATGGTTAGAGAGTTATGACCATGTGAAGTTGTAGAACCCTCATGAGTCGTCTAGAAGCCCCTAAAAGTCAAAGTGTTTGCAAAAGAAATTATTTAAATAATAAAGTAAATGGAGAACTCCCTAAAATAAGGAAAGTGTAATGCTACATGAAAGTATAAATAAGAGGCAAGGCTCTCTCATTTAAACACACTTGAACATATTGAATATATTTTGTTGTGTGAAGCTTATTGCAAGTACTCATTGATACATATGAAGTTGCAAAAGTCTGAGGTAGTACAAAGGGTTGACAACATAATTCTCAGAATTACAACAATTAATAAAAAACCCTATTTTCTGAGGCGTACATGGGCTGACAGTGTATCAGGATGCGTACATTTTGGTAAAGCCACAAAAAATTGAGAAGATGAAGATGGAGAGGTTCTAGATTCTAAGATCAAGCTCCCAGGAAGGTCTACAGTGCTCAGATACATCAGATCTATCCATTAGTTCAAAAGGTATGTCTTATTTCTATGAATAGTTGGATTTTGATGTATGCATGAGAAATGGTTATGGAGATTTTAGGATTCTCCCTAGAGATACTAGTGGTTGCATGGGATCTTCTGTATAAGTCATATCTACAGAAATATAGTGTTGGTATATTTATCATTGATACTTCTTGTTAAGGCACATCTTGTATTTCTTGGCATATGGCTAAGATTTTTTGTGGTACATGGTTGAGAACTTGTATTTGTGAAGTGGTTGATGTATTGAGAGGCTGCATATCAGAAAGGGTTTGATGACTAGATCATGTGAGGGTTATTAAAATTGTTCATGATTACACACACCTATATGGAACATGAATAGAGATATATATATATATATGCTTTGGGTAAAGTTTATGTATGAGGATGCATGCACATGGTACAATTATAGTCTGGATACAGTGACATGTTACAGATCTGTGTGAAAGAAGTTACATAGGGTCAAAACTTTAAAAGAGAAAGGAAAACATAATTTTTAGAAGGCATACACAGGATGCATAACAGTTTGGTCGTGTACATACGTGGGCTGCATAACAGATTGGGTGCATACATACGCATGCTGCAACACTACAGGTCACGTACCTGTTTTATTTTTTTGATACATGTTCAGTTTAGGTACATATTGATTACAGGGAAATTGTACAGGTTGGATGCAGGTCAGTGGTACATATTGATACAATTGTACATTGGTATATCTCACAATGATAGTGTGACAGTGGTTCCATCATTCTACTTCTACTTCAGCGCGGTTGGACGGGGCAATGATAGGTGGTTGTAGCCACCTTTTGGTTGTAGCTGAAGACCATAGGAGGTTGTAGCCTCCTTCTGATTGTATCCAGAGAATTGGGGAGTTGGAGCTTCCCTCAGGTTGTAGCCTGAGAAACTAAGGGGTTGAAGCCTCCTTCCAGCTGCAGCTGGAAAACAAAGAAAGTTGGTGCTTCCAATGAATGTAATTCTTCAACACATATAAGAAAAAGAATTCAGTGGTTTTCTCCCACTTTGGGTTTCCACATTAAAAAACCGGTGTACTATGTATGTCTATGATTGCTCATTTGTTCATTGTTTATTTACTTTGTAACTATTGGATGATAATGCTACATTGATATAACACTTGTGTTTTTGGTGAAAAATGATTAAATTTCTCTACTACTGATTCACCCCCCCCCTCTAAGTAATCCAACATGTTCAACATCCTTCAACTGAATATCCCTAGCCTTGTACCTCTCTTCTTCCCAAATTGCAACTTTCTCTTTCACCAATTTTAATGAGCTAGTAAACTAAGAACACACATAATCATCCAAATTTCCATCATAGTGCTTCAAATAGGCTTTCACCAAATCCTAAAAACACTATCCACCAAACCAACTAGGATTGTATTTGAAAGGGCCCCCATGATTAGAGGTTCCTTGACCCAATTCCAAGATAAATTGGAAGTGATCCAAACATTAGGAAGAAGCAACCCATGTCCTATACATTTCCACCTTTTCCAACAATGCATGATGTACTAGAAATATGTCCAATTGTTTGGAAACCACTTCCACACCTAATTTTTTGTTTGACCAAGTAGGACTTAAATCAATAGGTTCAATATCAACCCAAGCTACCTTATAAAACTATTCAAGAAATAAATCTACCAATCTATCTATTCTTGCAAAGGTACCTTATATATCACCTCTATTCAGGGTGAGATTCAGATCTCCCCCCACAATCAAATTTTCAACCTTTATCCATTGTGAAGATAACAAATCAGTTCATTTTTTTTTCCCTTGTAAGGTTCACACACATTGATCAAGGTAAATTCCATTCCAAGACTCTTGCTAAAAACCTATATGCTAAAACCTGAACACACAAAAAAGGATTTAATTAATGAAATGTTCCAACTCTAGCCAGTAACAAGACCACTAGAAAACCCTTTTTCATTCAGAGAGAAGAATCCCATACCACAAAGGAATATTCTTCAGATCCCTAACTACAATATCCCCTTTTTCCATGGTTTCCTGAATAAAAATCACCTCAAGCCAATTTACATCCACCAATATTTTGAGGGCCAATGTTTTGTCTAGGGCCCCCAAGCCACAAATGTTAATGGGTATGGTCAACATGGTTTAACCCCACCATGGGTTATCCCTACTCTACTAACCCAAGTAATAAGTCTTTTCCTACCCTGATTAACTTCTTTAACCTCTAGATTTTATTCCAACCTTTTGACCCCTAGGCTCCTTTAGTATATCCAATCCCAACCCCCCATAAACCAGAGAATAATGAGAGGAGGTATGAGGTCTAAGGTGGTAATGACCTCTTCATTTTTTAGGAAAATGAATCTCAGGGATAATCCTATCGACATAGTTATCCTTATCAAGTGAAGGGTTTGATTCATGGAGAGGTTAACAAAAAACACCTCCCCTCTTCCTAGTCCAACTTAGGACTGGAAGACTCTAAAATGTTTTCCCTTACCCCCTCGACTTCATCCTGCCAATGAAAAAAATAACCCTCCCCCGATTCCATGCAATCAACAAACTTCTTATCAAACAATGATGAAGGAATTAAAGTAGTCTTATTCGGAGGGTGCACACCCAAACTCCATAACATATCCAACTTTTGCAGTTGAGTAGGAAAGAATTCAAAAATCCCTAGACCTATTGGGTCTTTCTCCTTATTGTCTTCCAATTGATGAGAGACATAAATTAAGGGAATATAAATGTTTCCAACCATCAAACCCATATTCGTCGAAATTACTTCCTCACCATCAAGCATTCTCCCATCCCCCACAACTTTACCCTCAACATGGCCCATCGACTCAACATAAATGTGAGGAACTACTTATGGAATAAAAACCCGATCCTCCCCCCTACCAAAATATTCCTCATTTTTTACCCAATGATGTCACGTAAAAGACTTGTCACAATCACGACGAAAATGGACATACTAGTGGCATCTCACACAACTGAAGGGGAGTTCACTTAATCTAGGATATGTGTGTACAATTTATCACCAATCACAAGCTCCATTGATTCAAATAAGCCCCAACTAACATCAATTTCTATTATAATCCCATAAATAGATCAAGCATTACAACATTTGTAACAATCATCTGACATAATGAACTTACCCAAGGTATCACCAATATCCCACAAAGCATGCTTGAACCACATCTCTAAAGGAAAACTCGTTAATTTTACAAAGACCAGAGTACTAACAGAGAATTTCTCATTTTCACCGAAATAAGGATGTCGGGGTTTGATGGATAGGTATGCCTTGTCCAAAAACCAATTTCCTTTTAGAATATTTAGGGCATCCTTGTCACACCTAAAAATAAAGTTTAAACCTAAGTTAGCATTTTGCGAGAAAATGAAATATAGGGCCATACCCTAGAATAAGAGCCCACTCTAGTTGAATCCATTCATTCAAACGCACCATGGAAAATATACAACCAAGGAATTTTCTCACCAATGTCTTCCCTACTAACAATCCAATGTGATCCACCTGTATATCTTCACCGACAACTAGAGAAATAACACCTCCTCGAGATTTAATCACCTTTTTCTTCTTCTTCCCTCATTGACCCATTTCATGGACAACCCCAACACCCTACAAATATTGCAATTGTGAATTTGCATCAATAAACCCTAACCCTGGATCATTTTGGTCCAAAAAAACTCCACATCCAACCTGCTTGTTCCGAATATTGGATAATTCTAACGAAACCCACACCTCAAGTCAATAACATCCACATTACTCCTTCCTACGACCTCTTTGACTGTAGTACCGTGAACATCATCATCCTTTTCTGACATGGACATCAGGGAATAGCCCAAAGGGCCCTCTTCTTGCTAGCAAGACTCTGCCTGCAGGACATGGTTCATGCGGGGCACATATCTATCAAGACTATTAACTACAATATCCTTATCCAAAGTTTTGGTAGGTATAAAGTGTTTAGGCCCAGAACCCCCCGTGTCCCTAGAGACCTTGACATCAGGATACCCATATGAGACAAAAATGTCATCTTCCCAGACTGCGTCTTCAAAGTGATCAACGAATTGAATCTTAGAATCCATAGAGACAGATATGAAAAAAAACATTTAATCCCACATGGTCTTTTGATAATCTTTATGAGCTATGAAGCAAGTAGTTTCAATTAGTAGAAGTGTCAAGATGAGGCCTTGGTTATTGATATCTATCTAATCAATGGGTTGGTGAGTAGTTAAATAATACTAGCTTCCTGTGATCTGGAAAGCTGCAATTCCATGGTGGGCAACTGAAATAAGGAAGACCTACACCTATTGAGGGTAAGTCTATCGATTGGATGAGATGTTATAAAACAAGGAAGAATTGAAAAATCCCATAGAAATGTGTGCATATAAAGTAGCATGGCTCAAACAGGAACCACCATGCAAAACCCTAGACTAAGGCCAGGTGGAGAGAATAATCATTGACTAGTATTGATAAAAGAAAACACTATGAGCTAGGTGCATGTCCTCAATATAATTAATTTAAAGGTTTCTCAATGAGGGTTGCAACTTCTCACAAGAAGTAATATGCTACTAACCCTAGATATTGGTATCTGTTGAAGTTTAACAATTGTGTTTCCTTGATTTATTTGTGCTATGTTTGTCAAAATATAGGTGCCCATATGGCTAGATATATGACAATCATGTAGTGGCATGAACTAACATTGAAGACAAAAAATTGTTTCAAATCTACTCCCCAAAGAACCTCACCACCCTAGAAATGACTTGACCATTTGAGACTAACAAAAACCTCCTAGATTTGAGGTTGAAATGCCACTCTAGGAGACTATAATGGTTAAGTTGTTCTTAGAATTGCAATTGCACTAGGGAACCCCAGAGTGTGAATTTGCACAAATAATGCCCACAAGGAGAAAATTTCATTGTGAAAATAGAATGTATGCTGAAGTGATTTGATGCAAAAGTGAGTGCGGATCTAGAGAGGGTAAATAAGGTGAGCCTTAAAAGAGTGCTGGATTGGAACTAAGATTTTCTGCAAAAAATAAAGTTTGGATGGATCTAGCGATGGTAAAGAAGGTGACCCTCACAGATTGTAGACCCAATTTGGAATCATTCACTTCCCCCTAAAATAATATATTAATATATACACATACACATTGACTTTTGTAAATTGTTTTTACATATAAGTAATACATTATGATAAGTTTCAAGTGTTTCATAATCACTTTAATTTTTAGCTTTGACTATATAAAACTACTAAGTTAAAACATTTATAAGATATAAGTATAAGCAATTTTACTACTAATTTCACTTATTTTTCAATATTTGAGCAGATTCCATTGACCTTTTATATATTACATAAAACTAATTACATTCAAACTACAGATTGATAAAACTATATATTATAGTCAACAAATGTCACTTAGAAAGGGAGTTAAATTATTATTTTTTCTCTATTTATTTATCAACTTTCATTTCCTCATTACACCTCATAGAAACTAGGGAAATAAAATTGTTATTTGATATTTTCTTAATTACACCGTAAAGTAGAAAGGACTTTACAAGATTCATCCAACACACCAATGAAATATTTGTGTTTCTCATCATCTCCTTCGTCCATCACTCAAACAATTTAAAATAATCTCCGTCGTCCAAATCAAAATCACACCTACCATGGGCCTCGGTTCTCAACATTATGCAATTCAATATTTTCTTCCGTTTTTGTCAAGTTACAGAGCAATGAACCGCCACTTCTATCATTTATTATAATCTTTTTTAATTTGAATTCATAATTTCATATTAAAGAGAATTTTGATTATAACATTTTGTGGTGAGGTTTCATTGGAATTACCATTATTACCTTGTTAGTGTACTTGTTAGAACAAGGTTTCCTTATTGAATCCAATTGAATTAAGAGTAAAAGTATAAACTCTCTTTCCTAAAACATGAGAAAACTTAGATCAAGTTGTAGTAGTAGCGTCCTGCTTCCATCTCCATTCTTGACTCCTCACTAGTTTTAAGATTAGTGTTAAATCTTAGATCAAGTTGTATTAGTAACGTCTTACTTCCATCTCCACTGTCATCCCCTCATGTGTGTTGTTAATAACTACTTGTAACACCCTCCTTTCTAAATCTATGATTATGTGTAATTAATCATGATTTATGGTTACTATGCAATGGCATACAAACAACATAAATGTGTTATTGTTTAATTGGAATGCCAACAACTGACTATGGGGTGAAGCCTTGAAATACCAACCATGATACCATTACAGGAAAGAGTGAAGAAACCTAGAGAGGGGTTCATCATGCCAAAGAGGGCCCAAACCTCCTTTCTGATAATATTTGATTTTGAGATATTCAGATTAATCCCCTCATCCCATATTTCAAGACAAAATCAGTTAATGGCGAAGGGTTGGTGGTTGAGAAACCAACCACCCTTAATGAATATAGGTATGGGAAGACCTGGCTAGGACAAATGAATTGTTAGCCAAAGGTACCACCGAGTACCATCCCTGCAACAAAGATTGACCACATAGGTTCCTTATGACAAAAGGAGGAGGACTTTTCAATAAAATTATGATTGTTTGACTTCATTTTAAAAAGCAAATTTAGAAAAAGAAAAAAAAATTGCATTGTAAAATAAAATTCATTCAGTAGCTAATCATGATAAGACAGAGAATATATTAAAAAGCTTCTTGAGGACTACTGAAATGAAAAACATATTAATCATGTATCATCTCTATTCTACACGATTATCTAATATTTTTTATTTCATTCCTCTTGCAAAATAAATCTTGTTGAACATGAGATGAGGTTCAAGAAAAACTCGACATTCGTCTTTTCATCATTTTGATTTCTCTAAAAAAATGGTGATAAACAAGTAATATGCCTTGTTGAAAATTCAAAAGGAAAGTAGGGTATGAGTTCCTATTTTTCTTTATAGTCCAAATAAAATTTAAAAAATTGATTGAAATAAATGCGAAGGAATTTTTTCTCATGATGATGTTATCACCTAATCTAAAAATTGGAGATGTAGAAAAATATAACTTGAAGTTTTATGATGATAAATTCCAAATCCATCTCTGATATTAAAAATAAAATAATAATAAATAAACTTGAAATAAATCTGAACAATTATAATAACTATGGGGCAAAGTGTAGTAAAAACTTATATTTAATACACAAATTTGTGTGGGTTTAGGATATTTTTGATTCAAATCCTCTGAATCCTTGATTTGGTTATTTCTTTCTCTCCCCAAGTTCTTTCCATTGCATATTTTCTTTCTCCTTTTTCATCCTTTTAGTCTTCATAGAAATAAAGAGACTTAACTTGACTCTAAAAACTCAAAAGTATGTTTTCAAAACAAGATTAGGCGATTTTTTTTACGTTTCTTTGATTTTAATTGAAAAAGTATGTCTAGGATAATACTGATAATTTTAGCTCTGATATCAGATTTTAAACTGACAAACTTGCTCAAGGTTTATCTCTGAAATGATTAAAATTCCCAAAACGTTTATCATATAGGCTTAGGTGTACTAAAAATTGGAAGAAAGTTAGTTTCAGAGTATTCTTAAAATTGTAGACAAACTTTCTTTTCATTTTAAAGATTTTAAACAGATATCATACCTTGTATGTTACATACAAATTGATTTCCCCCACTTCAAATTGTTAAAACCCAAAATAGACGGTGAAAGGAAATTCATAATTCGATTTCCCCCATCTTGTCTAAAAGAGATGATGAAAATAAACTCATAAACTGATTGCCCTCATCTCAACGAAATGAAAATTCATTAATTGAAGTGGTGAAAGGAAATTCAATGGGAGAAGTAAATAAATTCACTGGGGTATTGAACAGGCTCGGTCACAGTGAAGAAATATCTATGATATATGTAAGGCTGCCATACATATCTATAAATCATACTTTGTTATCTAGTTCTCTTTCCATTGATATTCACATCTTGGATTAACTAGGGATTCCCTAAATAAATATGTTACATCCGCTTAACCTTGAAGCGAAAAAAGTCAGTGAAAGTCGGTCAAAGTCAGTTCGGAGCTTCGCGCTTCGAGAGTTTTAAGAAATCTAAACAACAAAAACTCCAAATCTATGAAGTCCCGAAGACAATTCCTCATGACAATTTCTAAAAAAATATTTATGGATGAGTCATAGGACATGTGTCATATTTTCTTGGGATTACATGTGGCACTTATTTATAACATTGGTGTCAGATTATTCACTAAATTTCAAGTGACACATGTCACCCCTCCTTTCTTGACACATCACTAAGAATGACGTCATCTCTGCCACGCCACTCTGGGATATTTCCCTTCGAAAGTTTAAATAAATATTGGGTTCACAACTGCCGAAGTATGAACCACACTTTTAAGCAAAGGAACTCTCGGAGATCTGGATATCTAGAGTTCTGAAGCCCGATATATATATATAATGGTTCAAAACGTTCACTCCAGGAATTCATCCTTTGAAGGATTTCTATCATCCTTCATCCAAAACCCTCGAATACCGAACTTCCGAAGTACTCAAGGCTAAAAAAATGTTTAAAGAATGATTAATTAAAACATAAAAGCAATTAATTAGAGATTAACTTCTTTGGGAATTCGGCCTTTGGGAAATTTTTTCCCTGTCACATTCAAAACCTCCGAACGCCAAAAATTTGAAGTATTAATGACATTTATGAGTGGATAAAGTTAAATATTTGAATAAAGATTGTGAATTGCGAGGTAATCAATTCCATTATATTTTTAATAACTTATTTTTTAGTAAATAAATACAAAGATTGATAGACTTTATGAATAAAACATTTCGAATCCCAAGTCATTTTTACCATTTGTAATTAAGAATTTTTCATTCAGTAAAGAGCTTACCGACTTCTCTTATTATAGGAAGGTTAATTTCATTTCCTTGAGGATTATGGTGCCATGCAAAGCTGTGAAGAAGCATGATGCATTAACAAATGATTCCAATCCAAACAAAAACTTTCTATTAGACACCACTTCGTGAATTACAAATACCATAAATTCTTGGAAGTAGGTCTACGATATATTAAAACATGAGATTCTTATCTATCTAGACGATTCTACATAGGAAGACGATGCGTCCTTCTCAACCAAGTTGATATTGGTAGCACATTCGGAATTGCACAAGATTGTTGCACGACCTAAGGTTATGCCGTATAACGATATCATAAGTTGGGCTCTCGAGCATGTCGAAATTCAAACCAGAGGCATTATTAGTTATCAGAAGACCTCTGTCGGCTCTTTTCGACTGGAGAACCTACAAGTAATGTACACAATTTCTTCTACATCCAAATATACTTACAATGCAACATTTCTCATGGTGAGATAAAAGAATGCACTCAATACAACATAAATGATCATGATATATTCAAGACCTGGTGGGGAAATCCAGATAAATTCAAAACCGACGCTCATAGTATGTATTCCATGACATCCTTAGATGCTCATATCTGATATATAGCCATGATGATCTACCATTTATTTGGGAAAAATAACCCTGCACATTTCTCAGTTGAGTGGGTGGCTATAATGAATGAAGTAGCTGAAGGCTATACATTCAACTCGGCTAAAATGTTGTCAGACAACATGGCTAAGGAGATTTCTGAGTATTAATCATTGAAATAAAAAGGGAAACCTGCTCCTTTTTATATGTCCATATATATCATGGATGCCATTTTCTTCATGATCCCATTTCCCCTGTTGAACTGGAGTTGGGCCCCAACTAGTTCTAAGCCTTTACACTTCTACCACTCCAAACTATGGGAAGAAAATGCTAAATATTTCTTTTATGAGATATGTCACAACATTGTGGTACCTATTCATATAGCTATCTATGGCCACCTACCGCCCATGATTTTAGAGAAGATTATGGGAAAATTAGGCACATTTGTAGACTGGTACATTGAGGATAACTTCTCTTACATTAGAGTGTTCGGTTGCTCTGTTCCTCCTCATGCCCTTCCACAATTTTTACCTGACAGGCCGGTGTGCTGAGAAGTGGCATACCAAACAGTAGAAGGATGAATCACTAAGGAATTGAAAGCGGATCTGAAAAAGGTATGGCCAACTTTTCCCATTCAGGTTTGTATTTTTACATTGTTATATTTTGGTCATACCAAAGTGGAGGCTGTAGCCTTGGAAGATGTCAAATTAGTTGACATAGAATTCAAAATACATGATCCACATAAGGTGGTAGAGAATCATTTGGCTCAATTCAACATGAAAAGATACATCCATGAAGAGTCTCCTTATGATGAGTTTTTCAGGGGAATTAGATCCTATGAAGAAGTTCAAAATAGATTTCAAACTTTGCCTCCTGACCAACAGGCTGGTTTCCTCATCTTTCAAAAGAATAGACAAAACAACTTGCCTAATATTTTACAAGGAGAGTCAAGGCACATCCCATATTCATAGGAAGCTAAATCCACAGAATCTCAGCCAAGTTTCTCCACTGAGAACAAAGATGAAGAAGTATTGAAGAGTTCAGATGGATTATTTAAAGAGATAAAAACATCACTGCTTGATCTACATGATCAACATATATTATCTCACTTTGAATCTTTCATGAATCAGGGACAAGTTTTTTCCCCTTTAACACCATTTACTTCTGCTTCCACCCTAAGCACAACAGGCCCATAAAGCTTCACCTCAATTATCTCTCCTATTCTCTCATTAACCCCTTTAGCGACCAGTTTTGGAACTCCTGGTTCAGAGGTCATTCATGTAGATGAACTTACTCCTATCTTGCCTGAAGAAATGCCTCTCTCAATTTTCTCTTTCAACAAGAAAAGGAAAGATATTGTAAAGAAAAAATCTCAACAAAAAGGTGGAGTAGTTACTAAAAGGTTGAAAATAGTGTATGATGGAAAAAGACAAAATGATCCTGAGTTTGCTAAAGAGGTTGCAGATTCACTAGGGGATTTGACCACTTCCAACCAATGGTCAATGGATAATATGACTAAGCAGCTGCAAAAAAAATATCTCTTGGTAGAACAAATGTAGAATGAAATGAAAAACATAGAAAAAACCGTGAGGAGCAGAATGAAACAAGACATAGAGAAAATCAGTTTAAATTATCAGTAGTAGATGAAGCAGTTACAGGAAAAAATTGAGCTCATTTACCAGAGTTCACAGACCAACAAAGCCATGATTACTCAACGAGACAGTTTGATAGAGAATATGCATGACAAATTAGTCCTAATGGAGAACAAAACAATAGACATCGCTGCTTTCAAAGCACAAGCATTTGAAATCAATGAGAAGTTGTCCAACAAGATCTGTATCAAAAGGTGGATACTATTCATAAATACTATCAAGCAATAAATAATTCTCTGAAAAGTATTTATGTGAAAGAAAAGGATGTTAGTGTGGCTAGATCCAAGTTCTAGGAATTCATTATATGGAGGAAGAAATCCAATATCCCTGGTCTCACCCCTTTCTCACAATATGAACAAGTGAAGGGTGAAATGGCCTTGAAAGTTTGGGAAACGAACCTAGAAGATAACAAGAATCTTGCCAGAGAGGCAAAGGAAACTTGTTTGAATACCTTGTCTTCTGTAGAAACAAAATTGGTTGCGTTTGAAGGAAATGATATCTTAGAGGCATTGGGGAAGATTGAAATATAAATGAATAGGGAAAGCTCCATAAAAAATAAGGAAAATATTCAATTTGTCATCCAATAGATGAATCATATTGATTTGATGAATATTAATGAGTTGTTGGTGAAGTCTAATTTACAACATCAAATTACAACCCATGTAGTAAAGAAGATCCAGGAGAATCTAACACTAGTACAAAAGAAGGTGTTTGCCTTTGAATTGCATGAGAACATTGAACCTTCGAGATTTGTGGTATCCTTGATGGACATGTGTACCCAGTTCAATGAACAGAGGAAAACAAGTGTATCTGGGAGAATATGAAGGAGCATATGAAGTGCCAACACATCAAGCCATAACTCAACAATATTTGTGTTTTGTTTTTCCATTGGGGTTGTATTCTATATTTAGAACAGATATTGTGGAAAGTCCAACTACTTTTAGTTGAGACAATTTTTGTATAAATAGATAGATTTTAGATCTATTCGTGGCTACTTCTAGACTAATGTAAAATATAGAACTTTTTGAATATTAATACAAGTGAAAACATATATTCTAAGTTTCATTTGATTTGAGTTATGTGTTTTCATCTCTTATTAGATTCCTTATGTATTTCTTGAAGAGTGAATGATTAAAATTTAGTAAAACATCTACTGTGATCATAATATATTAGAAATCCATTCAGTTACAATTTTTCCTTTGTTCTTATTGTGAGTAAAAACAAGACCTGTGACCTATGTGAATTGTTGCATTCTTAATCCTCTTTCAAGGGTATATCTTCTATTTTTATTCTATTGTAAATAAGATGAGACTTATCTGTAATTGATACCTTTCTTTATTTTAACAGTTTTTTCAATCATTTCTACATCATTTGAAATTAAATTTATGACTCAGATAAAGAGATACACCATCTATACTATCTTATCATAAAATTCACTTAAAGTTGTTTCTCAGAAAACTAAAGGTAGAAGAAATAACTTATAAAACATTTCATTTAAATATTTGATGCCTGCCATTATTCTTTGAGCCTAGAATCAATCTAAGGAACAACACATCCTATGTGGAGGCGTGAAAGAGAATGCACACAAGTATATAGAGAGGAAGGTTCACGACTAGAGCGGGATGAGCTATGAGTTCTAGGGGTCGGAGGAGAATACTTGCAGAGAAGGAAAAAGGGGTGTGTGCAAGAGAGAGTAACCTTCACCCGTCAATCTCCCTGAGAATTTTGAGAGAGACTCCCTAGTGGTATCATGGCTTGGCATGGGGGTGGCCAGAGTGATAAGAATGAATGCATCTGAGCCTACGATTGGGTGGAAAGGTGAACACTCATAGTCAGTTGGTTGGTCTCAATTGTGAAATAGATAAGTATTTGCATATTTTGAGTAGTGGATAAAAATAATGACTTATATCTGTGAATGTATGCATGAGTGATTTTCTTGTAATGGTGTTATGATTGTGTATATTTACCAATTGGTCAAATGGTAAATTCATTTCTATCCCTTTATGTTAATGGAAAACCAACAATCTTTATGTTTGTAATTGTATTCCTGATTACGCAAGTTTATTGATGAATATAATACTTATTTTGTTTGCAATTCTTTGTGTGCACGCCATGTATCTTTGAATACAAAATTTGTATGTTAAATACAAGAGATTCAAAGATCGAGGCTATATGAGGATGTTAAATACTCCATTTTTAGAGAAAGGGAGGTCTGTGGGATTTGGGATTGTCGTGGGATGCACAAGAGTCTGAGGCAATTGAGAAATTAATCCTAAAGATCGATGTGGTACAAGGATACATAATTGCTAGGACCCAACAATAACCAAAATTGTTTAATGCCTGGTTGAGTCAACAAGACTCAACATCCGTCGATCCTTGAGTTGGATCAATTCTCAACCATCCAAAGATGGGTTAAATAACTGTTAAATTTTCCTTTGTAAATCAGAGAGATATTATGACCGATGGATCAAAGAATGGTTGAACGAAAATCGTTGATCTGATATCAAATCTCAGGAGGGTGTTTATCATCCTGGGACACCAAAGCATTGGACCTTGAATGATTTATAATTACAAACCCCTTTGGAAGTCCTGATATCCTATATTCGGGGACTAGGGTTCTAGCCCCTGGTTCCATACCTTCAACTCTAATAAGTCAAATAGAGAGAGACAGAGGGCGATGAAATAATGATGCATCGTTTCAACTTGGAATCCGTGGTGTCATGGAAGGGAATATTTTTAATGTCTGGTTGTAGACAAGTGGAGTGTGGGACCCTCATCAAGTATCATCTCTATGGTGAGTGTAATTAAATATGAGTCACTGGATCTAAGTGTGGATAGATCTCCACCATAGATCTATGTGGTGAAAATTCAATCAGACCCCGACCTTGGGAGTTATTGGTATACAAGAGATCGGTAAGGGGTCGAGGTCACGACGTCCGTGATTTCCTCATGGTGATGCATGTCCCCCATAGACTCCACATAAATGTAGCATATGAAGAAAATGTGGCATAGAATTCCACATGGCGAAGGTTTATTCATCCAATAGAGTAAGTATGGGACCAAGTTGGACCTAAAACCTTATGTCAACATTCTTAAATGGTAGTGGTTAGATCTACCCGCAAGGTATCTTATCCGTAGATATTTTGGTAAGGGGCGGGGTTCATAACCTTGAGATTAATGTAATTAAACATATTGTAATCCTTGGACGACGGACCATGGGGAATTTTAATTTATGTGATATCAGGAAAGTTGCGAGGTTTGAGATCCACTTAAATGGGAACTGTCAATATGTTCAATGATGCTATGAATCTCCAACGTCTGATCCTTAACGTCGCTTCACACCGGAGTTGTAGACATAACTGTAATAGCCTTTCGATCGAAGCGTGAGAGATATCAGTCATAGATTTCATAGAATTGTAATAACTATAATCAACGCAGTTAAGTGTCCCTTAATTATGGGATTACCTTAATTAATTACAGGATTAACTTGATTAAGTATCTCGTAATCCACAGATGACAGACCACAATAAGTTTTAGTCTATAGGAGCTCAGTAAGGAGTTGCGGTCCCGATGTCCGCGATTACTTGGTGATGCCACATGTCAAGTAGTATGGGTACCACATGTCATGCTAGGTGGAATAACCAGATAGGGCCACGTATCCCAGGATGCACATTGTATCTCAGATCTCAGACATTGGGAGGTTTTGGGAAAATAGGCCTTATGAAAAAGGTCGATAACTGATGCCCGATATATCCAAGGTGACGTCGGGTGATGTCACTCGACCAATGCGTAGTATACAAGTGTCGAATCTTGGTTGGACAAGCTAGAAATTTCATGGTGACGTGTGCACCATGTCATCCTACATGGATGACCCATGTTTTGTGATGTGAGAGGGCCATATTTCACCCATCGGTGGTGCCACATGTCACCTCAATTTGGCATAATTGAGCAGATATTCATAGGAAAAATTAATGCCACATGTCGAGTGGTACGAGTGCCATATGTTATGCTAGGTGGAAGATAGTGGCAGGTCCACATATCAAGTATGGTTTGTGCCATGTGTCATGCTAGGTGACAAACAATGGTAGCATGTCACACCATGTGGCAGGTAAGTCTAAGACACATTTTATGCCATGTGGAAGTTCGTGGTAGTGCCATGTATGCCTAGATGCCAACTCATTTTGGATCCAAAGTTTCATATATTTGTAAATAGTAAAAAGGTCTAGGTCCCGAGATCTAAGGATTCGAGGTCTTGTGGTCTTGACAACCGGTGGATAGGTGTCATCAACTGGTGAGAGAGAACCTCGGGAGGATGTGGAGCTCGAAACTGGGCACATACAAGGTTGAAGGTTGATATGTTGAAGGTTTTATGGCCAGGTGGCAGGTTCCACGCCAACGCCACTCTGATGCACATTCAACAACCATGCCTTGCAGGAATGGCACATAAATTCCACGTTATATGGGCACAATGACGTGGAATCCACATGGTATTACGGAGGCATTTGGAAAATAAAGGCCCAACAAATTCAAATGGCCATAAATTTTAATCTAGGGCTCCATTTTGAGAAAACTTACAGTTTTTGGAAAGATATTGGCGATGATGGTATTGTTTTTAAAGGGATTTGAAGAGGTAAAAGAAAAACAAAAAAAATAATACCCCATCCCTTAAAGGGGTACTTAGGGGGTTGGGTGTGTTACAAGTGGTATCAAAGCAAGCTACAACACTAGGCTTGGATGGGCCAAAGGTCAGTCATATGGATGATATATTAAGGCTAGAGCCTATTTAAAATAGATCTCTTTGTGTTTAAAATCTTGTTTAATATCTACACGAGTTCCTTGAGGGAAGGAGAACAGATTGAAAACTTATACCTTGGAAATTCTTACTAAATTACAACAGAGGAATTATATTGTCCCTCTGTCAAATGGATGACTCTTTCAGGAGTAGGAATATGTCGATAATCATTAACGATAAGACCTAAGTGCAAAAAAGGGGTAGAAATAACCAAATCATAATATAGGAATTGCATGAGTCTAGAAAAAGAATGGAATAGTGGTTGTAAAGTTGCTAATAAGTATGGGTTGGTAGAGCCATGGTAATCATAATCTTTGATTAATAAAATACCAAACCATGCATGTGTAATTCCTCATGATCAGAGGACTGATGAGAAATGGAAAGGTCAGTCTACTTGACCTATAAATAATGGAACTCATAGTAGGGATAATCTATTTAAGCAAGGTAAATAGGAGTTCTTTGGGACTGTTGGTAATCCTCATAAAGAGGAAAAGTGATATGGATATATGAGCCATATTATGAGCTCACGATTGTACAAAATGTGCATTGACATGAGTACTTGTTTATGCATGAAAATGCAAGATGTGGATATGTTGTAATGCATATGGTAATGAGTAAACATGTATGCAACATACATATATACATGATATAACCTAAGGTGGGTTATAAGGCATGGTACAATGATGGACCTTTTAGATGAGGATAAACTGATGTCAGCATGAAAATTACTAGCATGAATGAAATGTTGATAATATTATTTCCTATTTCCTTAGGAAGATAGGGTTGTATTGATAAATGAAATATTGATATAAAGACTAACAAAGGTAGTGCTCGAGCATTACTAAATTACCAATGGGTTGGATTGACATCCAAAGGTGGATGACAACCATATAGGAATGTCTAGGTGTTCTCATATAGTAGTGAAAGGGAATCCAGAAAATGGTTTCCCTGATAAAGGTCTATTGACCAAGAGTGGTTGAAACATGAAAGGAATATGAAATGCTAAAAGATGAATGAGCAAGAGTGACCTTATTTGTTGGTTTTTATCTTTTAAAGTTGGTAGCATAATTATGGTTTTATTAGTGAGATCGGTCGAGTAAGTGACTGGAGGGTCTCATAAAAAATGGATGATGTTATTAAATATGAATGAATGAGGTAAAAGGGTGCAAGTGATGCACCTACATATATGTAAATATACGTATACATGCTGAAAAATATAATATGACTTCCTGATCAAGTAGGATGTGAGGAAAGATTTCTACTTTCTATGTATTAGTAATTTCATGGATGCATGGCTGACCCTATGTTGGAAGGGTCTAATTTTATTGATGGAATAATAGATTGAGGAGTATATGTCCCATTTCCTCAGGAAAAATCTAGTGTAAATTGTTGAAAAAATAAATGAGCATGAATACTATGTTATCATGATGGAAGGCGACATGATTATGCCTTTGAGGATTGCATGTGAATGACTATGAATAATCATGAATTAAAATAATTATAAAAGTAGAGATACATGGAAACTGTGAAGTGTGCCAATGGTAGACACACACAACATACTAATGCATGTGATTAAGTGCATGGAAGCACAACTTGAAAGCAAGTTGTTAACATAAGGATTCTTATTTGAACATAAATATGAAATGCATAATAAGAATGCATTCTTATATTCCTTATGGAATATTGGGTAATAATTTGAAATGAAAAAGTTGAGGTTGACTCAAGGTTGAGGTCATTTCAATTAGTGATGGATATTCAACAACAGAGTTGCATGCTGAGATAGTTCCAAGTGAAGGAAATGTGTGAAAAATATGTCAAGAGAACTGAGTTATAACCCTAATGTCTGCTGGAAAAATTAGGCAATGGGCCACAAGGCATGTTTATATAAGAAACTTGGATAAATGTTAAAATATAATGCATGAGTGAAAGTTATGCAAATGAATGTTGACCAGTCTGATTTCTAATGGTAATTTGCAGAATGAACAAGTTCATAATTCATTATGAACAAAAATATTGTTGTTGTAGCATGTTGATTTATCCAACAAATGTCAAGATGTGATTGACCAATATTTCTCAAGGAACAGAGTAGGAAGATCCCTAAGGGGATGGATTGCAGAAGAAAAAGAAGGAGAAAATATTAACACTTTCCTCACTTAAAAAAATATGATGTATGAGATAGAGTTGTGCTGGAAAATAAATCTATAAATATGTTTAAATGAATAAGTTTTATTGAGCCATGGTATATAAAGGCAGTGAGGCCTTAGAAATAACTCAGTTGGACTGGAAGTTCCAGGCTATGTAGAAGGAGTTGGAAAGAAGGGAAGAATCCCTTAATGCCTTTCTTGTTGTTTATTATGTTTCTCTCGGACAAGAAATTGATATGTTGATGAGTGTGAATGTTTTTGCATGAGAATGTTGTTATGTGTGAATGTTTTGGCATGATAATAGAGATAGCTATAATATTTCATGCTTGCACTGTAATGATCCCAAGCCATGATGCCAGGATCATCACAGTTTTGGTGTCTTTTTAAAACTTTTTCTGAGTGAGGTATTTCGTCAAACACTTTGCTGGTCTACTTGTTTACTTGTGTTTACTTGTGTTAACTTGCTGAATGACCTCTTGATTTTGGCCTTAGGGTTTACTGATGTGTTTATATGAATGTTTGCAACAAATAACAATAAGAGACAACCATGGAACATACCTCAACCATATGCAATATGATATACAAGCCAAAACATCTCAAATATGCTTTAATTCATAAGATATAAGAACCTGCTACAATGGAGATGCCAATCTGGAATGCTCAATAGATGGCTATGAAAATAGATAATAGAGCTGCTACAAAAAGATATCGATAATAAAAAATAAGCCTCCAAAGGCTGGATAAGAGATGAGGACCAATATCAAGTAGATTTGGGCCAAGTGCCAAACCCCCACTGGAAGATGCCACATCCTACTAGAATGTTGAAGCTCCTCAACAATTCGGCCTTGATGCCAAATATGTCCAATCACCTCAAGAAAGATGCCAAACAGTAGATCGGGTGATGGAAAGAACAACCTAGGTGTCCGAATCTCCAAGATACCTCTCGAACCCTGTAGATCTGAACTCCTCCACTGAATGGTGCGTCCCATTGGATGACTGAAACCCTAATAATTCGACCTCTCTCCTAGAGACCTCCAACAGCTCCACCAATCCACTAGAATGATAGATCGGGGAACGAAAATGAATACCCAAGTGCTCAAATCATCAAAATACCTGCTAGATCCTTAGATCTAGCTACCCTCCAAATAATGGTGTACCTTCCTCTTGGGAAATTGTCCCACTGTCAATACAAATAAATCTGCCACTGAAATGCCTCCGGAAATGACCAAGAATGATGCTAAGACACCGCAAGGAAAACCCAATACCCGGAATCCTAAAAATCTCTTCTCCTTAGCTAGAATGAATCCTCCCTCAATGGATGGTGCACCCGTCTTGCTGGAAACCCTCAACTGGTGCACCTTCTCTCTATCCACACATGCAACTGATGTAGAATCCTCATGCAACTGAGTAGATATGGAACTAGAATGGTGTGGGAGAGTATTGCATCCCCTATACCAAGCTTGGGACAAGATAGGTGTAATCTTTCACCACTGAATCGTCCTCTAGGGGTTGTTAAGTCAAAACCCTCAAAACCCCCAATGCTGGGCTCACTAGCTAGAAGCCAGATATCAAAAGATAATCATACATGAATCCTAGAGTAGAGGCCCTTGCCTTCCTTTTATACTTTTTGGCTCACCTTGTCCCTCCAAAGTGAATTTCATTTTATTAATATTTTATTAATTAATTAAATCACTTTAATTAATTAATTAACCTTTTTACCTCTGAAAATCTCCTTATCTCTCCTTGTGGCTTCCCTGGCCACTGAAAGTCACTTCTAGCCATCCCATCCTATAGTGTTTCTCCTCCCGATTCCAATGAGCTATTACACTGAGAGATTCCTCCAAGTAATGTGCCCAAAATGACCTCTTCAATGATTTCAATTAACTTATAGCTCAAAATAGTCAAAATCATGGAAATCGTCGAAATGCAACGAAACCAAAGCCAACCTGTGCGGAATGGATCATAATGATGGAATATGATGATCAATTCCAGCTGGACCCCACAATGTCTCTCAAATACCCCTGTACTCGCTATAACATCCATCTGGCTACTCTGGTCATCATAAATCTCTGCACTGTGATGATGTCCCAAAGTGGGGACATTACATGCACTCATAAAAATATTGAGGCAATGTGATAGAGTACATACAGATATGTAGGCGTATATATGAAAATGTTTTATTTATTCAAATGCGATGATACATGCATTCTTATGTGACATGAAAGATGATATACTTGTGACTATGATGATGCATGTCTGTGTAGAAAATATTGGAGTTTTTGGGAAAGACAACTGCCAATGTTGAACAACCTCAGGAAGAGGTAAACACAATAATGCAGTTGTTGAAATTTGTTGAAGGGGCCCTGGGAGTTCCCATGAAAACACCACTGATGAGGTAGTATCAAAGAAGTGTTGGAAGCCAGAAAAAATATAAAATGTTCATGCCTATGTGGCATAAGGTATGAAGGGATTGGGTAAGAATCCCTTCTAAAATATTCATTATTTTAATGATATGCATGTGTTTTAGAGTGTTTGTTGTATGCCAATGATACCTAAGAATGGTATGAGTTAAAAAAGAGAGACCTGAAGGATAGAGGGATGAACCTCTAATAGTCAAAGTATTCTTGCAAGAAAGTTCATGAACAAGGTATCATGAACACATTCAACCAATCAAGGATGTTTGGGAACAAAGTGCTCATAAGAAACACATTGATGGAATGCATTGGGGAGATGCAAGTGGTAAGAGATTAGGAATGTGTGGGACTACCCAACATGGAAGGTGGATCTTCCAATATCCTACCATAATTGTAACAATGGTAAATAAAGGAATTGGGTACCCATAAGTGTTGGCACCCTGGTTACTAGTACAAAAATAATGATTAAAGTCATTCATGTGTTTTGATTTAAGGCTAAGATCATCTCAAAGTAGCAGGGACAATATTGATATAATAAATAATGTTGATAGAGAAGCAATGAGGTGAGAAGATTGGCTGAAATACAACTCACTATGGCAAAGTACCTCACATAAACCGTGGTAACTGAAAATCAATGCAAGGGTGCATTGAGTGTGAATATGGCCATGGGAATTGGCACATTGATTAAATTTACTTAATGTTGAATTACATTTAGAAAAGTTAGCATGCTGCAATTATGTCTATGTAAGGAATGACATTTCCGTTCTCTTTATATCATTGAATAGAGAAAAGTGATTTGATTGTTAGTATGCATAATTTAATATTGCTTGTGATGTCATTATAAAGTGTGCAATGAAAATTATATAGTGAATGAGAACTAACAATTTGTTTGACTGTGTGAAGAATGAATTGCAGGAAGAAGGGTATTGGGTATGCTAGTGATGTAATCCCATAAGGAAGAACAGTGCCCTACTGATTGTAAAAGAGCCAAACTGTTATGAGAAGAAAAATATCATACTTGTCGGATCTAGTTCCTATAGTGAACAAATATGGAAATGGAAATTTTGATTAAATTAATAATATCATCTCACATATTATTGAACGCATGTGATATAGGTGAGATGGAAAGGATCTGTCCAGGGAGGAAAAATGATGGATGTCAAAGCTGGAAAGCATGGAAAATGGATACTATAGTGACATGAGAACCCTGTGATAATCCATGATCCCCATAGAATGATGTGTTGTGGTGACAAAAGTTGGAGGGATTGTTGGCATGCAGGGGGTAGACCTAGGGTTAATCAATTAGATACCAAAAACACCCTTAGACACCAGCCCTTTCAGCATCACCTGTAGAGAAAGTGAAGTCTCACTCGAGGCATCTAGAGGGGCTGTAGGAACCAAGGTTCTACAGTGTTGAGGGGAAGTGAGGCATCATTCAGACCCTTTAATTGCATGCACAATTTTCATAGTTAAAAGTTATATTGTCATCAAATGTAATTTATGTGCAACATTGCAACATCATATATGATCCATTCATTTAACATAAACCAAAAAACAACATAAACACCATAAAACAAAAAATTATGTGGTTCACCCAACTGGGCCATGTTCACAATGGATGGCTTCTTATATTATTCATTCATATCTTATTACAACTGCGCACTGCACTACAAAACATACAATAGTAATACCATCCCAAACATGCCTAGTCATTATGTTGCAATGTGAGTTCACTCCTTAGCCATACTACCGATTTCTTCCATTTCTCGACTCTCTTACCCAAAAATGCAATTGTAACTTACATATGATATCAAATTCTCACTCTCATATCCCCTCCTTTATATCCTTTCTTACATATTTATACATCCTAATAGGGCTAATCCCGTTACCAAAAAGTGGACAAAGTGTCCCCCAAAACCCGTTACAAAAAGTGGACAAAATGTCCCCAAGCCCTACGGTTTATATCTATTTTCCGCCTTTTGTGCACTGCTCCATCATGCATCCTGGTCCATATTCTAAATTTATTTTACCCTTTTACCTCCTTTTAGCACAAATCCTGAAACATATCCAAAATGCCTCTCCAACAAGCCCCCAACATTCACCTCTGGCTCTTCCCGAGCCACTTGGGCCTTTGTCTAATGCATCCAAGGTCACCTTTGTTGTTACGGTTGTCATACTACTAAATTTATCCTCCAATATGCATGATTATTTCTAATTTAATCCATTCTATCTGAAAAATGGAATTGAATAAGCGTGGAACTCCTTCTTAACTTCCCTCTATAATTCAGGTAGATGGTTTTCTTGTTTCTCGAGTATCCTAACTATCAACATACCATGTTCTTACTATTGCACCTCTTTTGTCACCTAAATGAGAAAAATAATGGTGCTTACAAGCCCAGTTGGCTCAGCTACGCAAGACAACATTAAAGGAAAGGGTTAGAAGGATAAAACATAAAAGATAAGCAAAGAATTAAACTAAGAATGATAAAAACAATTAAACTATAGTGCATAAGAACATAAGAACAAGAAACAAACAAGACTCATGCCACCAATGGAAAGGATTGTATTAGTGGAAATAAAACACCAAAGAGTAAGGGAAACTTTGGGTCCCCTCTTCCTCCAAGGGAGGGCTCTTGGACCCCCAAATATTGAGTTCTTCTTACAAATGAGGAACTAGAATGAAATGGTGAAGAGAATCCAAAGCACATTCATTCTAGAGGTGATATGAATAGCTAAGTGCAATGGTGCTAGCATACTCTTGATGAGGAAAGAGGATCCTCCAAGAGAATATCAACAACATAACAATACAAATGAATTCCTTGAAAATGTAGTGCACACATGGCCTCTTTTTATAGCATAACTTTGAGGCATTATTCAACCAGCTTTTAGTGTGAGCAAGGGGCCATTTAGGGCACCCTTAGGTCTTTGCCCAGCCACCCAGCCGAATTCAACTGAGATTTGGATGTCAAATCAACTTGGAAGTTGAACCAGAAGTGGGTGGGAGGCCGACCAATATCATAAATGCACCATTTTGAGGGATGCACGGTTTTTTGCGTCCACAGTCACGCATCGTGCACATGTGCTCTTTTTCATGTGTTTCTGAATGCGCATGTGTGCACGCTCCCTATGTAGTCTTAGCGCATGCTGATTTTATTGCTGATTGTATAGTTTTGGGCCTTTTTGGAAATGCATTTTTGGTCCATGGGTGAACTAATAGTTGTTTGGAGATGCTGGATTCCTGTAACCATTTGTGGATGAAATTTTAGTGATAAGAGATGCCCCCTGATGTGTGAGGTTAGGAGCATATGTATAGCCAAAATACATCAATGTTTCTTCTACTGATAGTACTTGTGTAAGAAAGAGCATTGTGAGGATTATCAAGAGCGATCCATTGGAAGGAGAAGGGGACGTGTAGGACCCAATATTTTCCCAGGGTGTGGAAAAAATAAAACTATGTATAAACAAGGCGGGCATGTCCCATGCTCATGTCATGTAACTCAAAATACAGTGACTGAAGTTGTTGTGGATGTAGATCACTGTAGCATCCTCCAGGGCGGTTTGATAATAACAAAGGACAATTCTGATGGTGAACAAGATCTGAAAAATAAGTAAGGACACCTGTGGGAAGTGTCGATAAATCTGCAGACATTGATAGTCTATCAAATTTCAGAGGTCTTTAGCTAAGATAAAACAACTGCAATAGTTGTAAAGTAAGACCCACTGTAACATGAGATAGTGTTGAATTTGAATGTTAAGGGGGTCAATGACCACAGAGAACAATGGTGGTTTTCCCTGTGTTGTTTGAGAATCCTCATTGTGAAGTTAATGAGAGTCAAGATATGATCGCCCTTTTGGAAACCGTGCTGATGTCAACAGAAAGGGAGATGCGACTTCGCGAAGTCGAGGGCTTCATGAAATACAATTGGATAAAATAAGGAACTGATGAGTAAACTGGACGTAATCTAAGAGTAGTGAGACTCAAGACTGTCATTGGTTGGGGAGAGATGTAAAGTGGAAGAAATTGTGAAACTAAATATAGTGTCTGGGGGAAAACTATATGAGGGTAAATTGTGCCAGAGACGTGAAAAAATGGATAAACACAGAGATCAAAAGGTGTATGGGTTGTAGGATACTTGGGGTTTTATGGATAATGTCATTGATTTTGGTAAGTGAAAAATTCCCCAACCAAGGGCGACAAGGGTTTCTTTGCTGAGGAAAGGAAGGTCGCTAAAGGCGACAACAAAAATCTATGAAAATGCGGAAAAAGTGTTTGTACAATTAGCAAAAGAATAAAAAATAAGTTGGGATAACTGTGCAGATATAGAAATGGGTGCCCCAGTGTAAGATGGCTTGGCCTGATGAGGGCACAAGCTGCTTGAACAACAAGTGGAGGGTGGGGGCCCCTTAGGCGGGTTTATGTATTAGGGAAATGTATGGAGGACAATCTACAGATGGGAAAACTGATGGTGGGTGAAATGGATGGTTAATGATACTGCAGAGGTGCAGTCAAAACTAGAAACCTGATGAAGTAATCCGGGAGTCCATTGGGTAGGCTAGCAAAATGAGGAGAAGGGGTATGTGGCTAGTTCTCGACGATGAGTAAGACTATCGAGACTCCCATCCCTAAAGGGTGAAAACATCATGAGTGTCAAAGCGTCAAGGGGATTATGAATGAGACAAATCATGTGGGGGAGAGTTCTACCGGGTGTTAGTACCGAAATGCAGTGGAGGTGACAGTACTACAGAGCCAGATATAGGTATCCTAGAGGCAAATATCGAAGGGTGTGACTGGGAGATGCATTTTGATATTAAGAGGGAATGACTACATGTCTGTGTTGATAATATACCTAGAAGGATACCGCTAATGTGTAATGATCAAGTACCTGCACACATAAAAACCGAATACCCGACGTGAACAATATCTGAAGAGAAAGATCATATAAGAGTTATTCAATGATGTGTGAATGTAAGCATGCATACCCGAGAGTTAGATGAGAACAATGCCCCCCCGGGGGATGAGGATGGAAAGTGGCTCAGGGAATGGAATGGTGTAGGTGATGGGGTCTTGATCCTATGGCTAAAAACGGATCGAAAAAAGGACACCCAGAGCTCCCGGAAATGAGTCTGGAAGTTTGGAAAAATGGACAATATATAGTTGTAGGGCCCATAATGCCACCTCATTTGTACTTGTTTTCTTGTTGAGTGGACAAGTGATTGTAAAGGAGTTTTGGATATTCTGGGAGATCAAGGCATCCAAGTCAGGATCAACGAGCTTCAGGTTGGTTGTCGTATCCTCCTGCATAGAATTAGGGTTTTTGTTTTTGGGCAGAGCCTGTACGGAGGGTCGTATAGGGGGTTTTGTGGGTGTGGGCCCCCCAGTGCGTGGGAGATCGAGAAATGTGAGTGCATGAGTGCACACCTATAATTCATTCATCAATGCACAAGGGTTCCCTAATGGGTAAAACAAGTGCACATGGCATGTGTGCCTGTGTAAGTCACAATAGCGCATGCATGCACGTCTGTGCCCCTAACAGCTGCGCATGCGTGTGCAGTTGTGTAGTGAACATGCACACTATGATGCGTTCCTGCATGTGTGATAGGGGCGCATGAATGCGCCTATGTATGGTCAATAGGTGTGCATGCATGTGTGACTGGGGGATGAACAGGCGCACATCTGTGCGTGCTTGTGGGAAAAAAAAACCGTGCCTGTGAGGCAAAGCTGAAGGGTGTAAAAACTTATTTTTTTGGAGATTTTGATGTTTTTATGGGTTATGATTGTTGATCAAGTGTTGTATGTGTGGATGCAGGTGATCATTTGGATGATGCTGGTTCAATGGAGAGAGAGAGATTGGTCACTCCTTAGGGAGGCAGTGACCAATGAGGAGTCAACGGTCCGCGATACTTTGGAAGCTTGTGGGTTGTTGAAGTTCTTTGAGTGCCCCCTGATACATGCCTAGGAATACCTCTTGTAGATCTTGATTCAGATGTGGAGTCTGGATATGCATTGCTTTATGGTGTGGGGTGATCATTTGGCCTTCACTATAGTGGAGGATATATATTTTTTGACTGGGCTCCCTTTTCAGGGGAGTCCCTTACTGACAGAGCCCATAATACCTGGGGATGGGCAATTGGTTGTCTTAGGCCAGAGGTACTACACGAGGGAGAAATTCATGTCGGGCTCCGTGGTGAGTATTGGGGCGATGGATTCCCTTGTTTATCATTGCGTCGCAGTGATGGTGGTGAGATTTTATGGGTCTCTTGTGACTCAACGAATCAATGGAGGTCAGCTGAGGATTATGGAGCAGGCACTGATCGGTGAGAAATTTTCCTGGGGCATGATGCTCCATGCGAAGATGGTGGGGCAGCTGGACAGGTGTCGTATTTCTAACTCGGGGGAATTTTCCTTTGGTTTTATCTTGGTTGCATGGTTTTTGGATAGGGTGTTGATGTTGCGCCCTAGAGTGTTGTTGGGTGCACCTGGTGTGCGAGAGCCGTGACTAAGGCAGTGGTCGACGATCCTGGTTCTTCATGGTGGTGGGGAGGGTGGCCATTACTTCACGACCGAGGCTACACAGGTGTGGAAAAAGATGTCGCAAATCATACTACAGTATCTGTATTGTGGGGTGGACTTATGGGGTGATCCAGAGATGGTGTTACCTCCAGGAGAGGTGTTCGACCGTAGAGGTATGATTTGATTGTTGATGATTTGATTTTTAGATAGTATAGCATGCGTGTTATGTATATATGGATGCTGATGCTACCATTTTTTTGTTGTATGTGAAGATGTGGGATCGAGGGTGCAAGGTTGAGTTGGTTAGGGCACCGGATCATCAGCGGCTAGTGAGACCTCCATGGGGAGAGTCGCGGGCAGGAGAGTGACGATCGCATGATGATGCTGGGGCGAGGCCCATCGATGATGAGAGAGAAGTCAAGCGACACTGTTTTGATGACCTCGGTGCAGGTCCATCACATGCTCCCCCGACAGAGGCCGAGGGAGAGTTCAAGGATATTCGTCGTTTCTTGGAGGCAGTACTACAGTGAGTGCCTGAGGGCATGTGGTCATGGATCCTGGACGAGGGATTCCTGGAACAGTGTGTGGGTGTTCTAGTGGCATGGTAGACCATGGTTGGGAGAGCGGTTGTAGCGGGGCTGACGATGACTAGGAGAATACCTCTAGGACCCAAAGGACCCCTAGCTGGTGGGGCCCCTTTGCATGAGAGAGGGCTAGGTGAAGGAGCTCTAGAGGCACCATGAGTGTTTCTGTGTTTATGTATTTTTGTACCGATATAGGCTGGTGAGCCCATTTTGTATGTGGTGAGGTGGCACCATTTTTGTATCTATAGGGGTAAGGTGGTTCACCTACCTATGGATAGTATATTTTGTATATTATTTTTTGTAAACACTGATGATACATTGATCGATATATATAGATGGATATACATTTTGGGATCTTTGTGGTGTTCTCATGTGTTGATGGTTTTTAGTGTTTTTTTATGATGATGTCTAATTTATATGCTATGATAGATTATTGATGTGTGATGTATGCATACGGGTAACTTGATGTGATAAATGCCAATCTAACACTAGGTTAGCCATGTTATCTTTTATTTGATTAAGTTGTCTTGGAATATGTGTAGATGTAATGGAATCAAAATATCGAGATGAAAGTCTAACTTGCAGGTATTTGTGAAAGAGGAAAGGATCACGGACACGGTACACATTATTGAGCTGGAGGACGACGAGTTGGGAATCTAGTAAGATGATAAGGTGACGAATATGACGATGGCGGGCCTCAGGGAGGAGGTCGATGATGACTGTGTACTCTACTTGGTTATTGGTTATTGAACCTAAACATATTCTGCTGAAGTGGAGTAGTTCATGTGAGGGTGAATAGAGGGCCCAAGTGGCCAAAGCAAGATTCTGTGTCCAACGGCTAGCTCCGTTGGTGTAACCGATGTGGTAGGCCAATGGAGGAGGCATTTGTCAATAACATAAATGGTAGATTAGACGTGAGGTATGGGAGAAAGAAGATTAAAAACTCTACAAAAAAATGTACAAAAAGAAAAATCCTAGTGTAGTATGGATACGCTCAGGCGTAAAATTTATTTAAGTACAACCCGTTGACAGGTTCTTTGAGAGGGTGGCCTTCGGGAGAGGCTAGAATATATGCACCTTTAGTGAGGCAATGTTGGATGATGTAAGTTCCATGCCATAGTGACTTGAATTTTCCATGGCCAAGGGTATTGTGAGCGATATCATAAGCAAGGATGAGGTCTCCCTCATTGAATGAGCGAAGGTTGACATGGCGATCAAAAGTGGCTTTAGACCATTTTTTGGCTACCTCATTGTTTTGTAATGAAGATCGATGATATTCATCCAGGGATTCTAAGTTCAGAAAATGCTTCTCCATTGGAGCAGTGGTGGGTAATGGCTCAATAGTAGTGCGTAAGGTGGGAATTTCGCACTCGATGGGAAGAGTGGCCTCGACCCCATGGACTAGATGAAATGATGTGAAACCAGTGGCAGTTTTCACTGCCATGCGATAAGCCTAGAGCACGAAAAATAACATATGGTGCCAATTGGTCTTATGTTTGTTAACTGTGTGCTGCAAGATGGTTTTGAGGACCTTGTTGACCGCCTTTACCTGTCCGTTGGACTGAGGGTAGTATGGGGAGGCGAACTCATGGGAGAAGCCTAACCGAGAGGAGAGTTCAACAAAGATCTCATTCTCAAAGTGTTTCCCCTGATCGGAGACTAGTTGTAGTGGGACGCCAAAGCGGGATATGACGTGGTTGAAGAAGAAGTGTGCTATAGTGTCAGCGTTGTTGTTAAATGTAGGCATGGCTTCATCCCACTTGGTGAATTAATCGACTACCATGATGATATATTTGTGTCCATTGCTGGATGGAGGGTTACAAGTCATGAAGTCTATGCCCCATTTGAAAAAGGGGCTGACAGTAATGATTGGGTGGAGAAGAGCAGGTGGTGCTCGTTCTTTGTTGGCATAAATCTGACAGTTGTTACATCACTTCACAACATTGATGCAATCATGAAACAAGGTAGGCCAAAAATAACCGGCGTGAATGAATTTTTGAGCGGTGGACATTCTTGAGAGGTGGCCGCTGCAAGAACCACTATGGCAATCATCCAAGACTCGATCAGCCTCATCGATAGTCAAACATCGATGGAGTACAGTGTCGACCTCGCACCGATATAATATATCACCGATAAGTAGGTAGCGGGGGGCCTGGTGATGAATACATTGACAATAGATGAGAAGATCATTGTACCATGGGTCATATGAGGGGATTTATAAGAGATGTTCATCGGGGAAGTTGGTATTGACAGGGGTACTGGTAGTATCGGAGGGAAATGTCGTAATGAGTTCAGCGAGGATGAGGGATTTCTTTCTCTTGGGTGTTGAAAATTCGAGGTCATACTCCTGAAGGATGACGATCCATCAAGCAAATTTTCCATTGATTTTCTGGTGGTTGAGTAAGTAGTGCATTGGGTTGGAATCTGCGATGACTTTGGTAGTTCGAAGCAAGATGTAATGGCGCAATTTTTGGACTCCGAGGAAAACTACAAGAGACAGGTTTTCTTCGTGGTTGTATTTCAAGGGTATCCTTGAAATATTTTTACTAATGTAGTAAATGAAAATCTCACAATCATCATCCCCTAGTTGGACGAGAACTCTTACTACTGAGACGGTTGAGGCCGAGATATAGAGGATGTAGTCGTGATTGTAGTCAAGTGGACTAATCAACGGGGCATTGGAGAGGGCCATTTTGAGATCATCAAAAGTGTTTTGGGCATGTCTGTCCCATTGGAATGGGATATCATGACATAAGAGGCGAAGGAAACCATGTGCCCAAGTGGCGTAATTGGGGACAAAGCGACGTAAAAAGTTAGCTTTGCCTTGTAGGCTCTGCAGTTGGTGTAAATTCCTTGGTGGGGGAATTTTCGTGATGGCTTGGACCTTGAGGGGGTCAACTATAATGCCACGTTGGGAAACGATAAACCCAAGGAGGTGGCCAGTAATGATGCAGAACATGCACTTGAGGGGATTCAAGCGGATGTTGTACTGACGACACCGTTGGAAGATGATTCATAAATCACTAAGATGTTGAGTGCATTTTTTGGAGGGAGCAGTGAGATCGTCCAAGTAGGCGATAATGATTTGAGAGAGATCATGAAAAATGTATGTCATGGCACGTTGGAAAGTGGCTCTTGCGTTCTTGAGGCTGAAAGGATTGACACGATACACAAAAGTGCCCCAGGGGGTAGTGAATGCGGTTTTGTACTGATCGGTTAGGTGGATTTGAATTTGGTTGTAGCCAGAGAAATCGTCCATGAAGGACAGAGCCTCGTGACCGGCACAATCATCGATAATTTGGTCGATAAATGGCCTTGGAAAGTTGTCTTTTGGATAGGCATGATTGAGATCGTAGAAGTCTGTATAGACACAGATAGTGCCCTATTTTTTGTTGACAGGGACGGGGTTGGAGACCCATGAAGTATATGCGATGGGGTATATGAAACCTGCAGTGCGTAATTTGTCAATTTCGGCCTTGATGGCCACTTCTTTGGATGGGTGTAATAGACGTTGTTTTTGACGGATAGGTGTGATATCCAGCCAGGTGTCGATACAATGTTCGACAATAGAGGGATCAAGGTCGGGCATCTCTATGTATGACCAGGCAAAGATGTCCCGGTATTCCTAGAAAAGAGCTTTGTAGGCGGCGATTTCTTTAGGAGAGCATGCGATGCCAATGGTAATTTCCTTTATGACTCCAGACTTGATGGAAATATCAATTTTGATGGTGGGGGAAATATTGGCCATATTGCCTTCTTTGAAAGCATCGGGGGCAGGGATAGGGTTTTTGAACCAATCTATATGCCCTGATGGGAGAAAATATTTGGTTTCGACTGCATAGAGGGGGTTTTGGTTAGGAGGCCTGACGGCTTCCTATGAAGGAAAAAGTGCTCTGTGGTGGAGCGCGTCCCATGGGCAATCGGGTTTAGTTAACTCCTCAAGGATGTCTTTGTCGCAGTGAAACTGTCAAGAATATAGGGGATCGAAAGGAGTGAATTTGGTGACTGTCACCGTGGGGTTGTTTTCTGGTGGTGATGATGTAGAGGGGGTATCGTAAGGAGGTTGTGATGGTTCGCTCGACATAAACCAAATATCTAGACATTGTGGGTTGAAAATGGTAATCGAGTGTAGAATCTCTGTGGGGAAATGAATTAGAGAATTGGGGGGATTTGGGGGTAAATCCTCATATAAATCATCTAGGAACCATGGGGGAGTAGGGAGTTCCATAGGTTTCGGTGAAAATATATGAACCATATCAAGTGATGGGGTAGGGGTACTCACTGGTTCTACTGGAGAAGGGGGTGTAGGATTTTGAATAAGGGCCAGTTGGTGACGCCTGTATTCAATGATCATAGGACATTGATATGTGAAATGATCAAGTGATTCGCATAGAGAGAAAGGACATATCATATGTTCGTTGACTGAGGTCATGACATAATGGATGTCAGTGACATGTGTTGGAGTGGATTCTTATTGAAATCTTTGGTGTATGGCTGTTAGCGTCTGTCGGAACCGAGGTAACACTGGAAAATGGTGTGTATAATGGCCATATTCTGAACAGACGACACATGCGAATTTGGTTCACAGTCGTTTGATACTTGTGTTCTTAGAGATAGTAGCAGTATTGGAGGAAGCGACGAGCAGTGGTGGTGCTCAAGGGAGTTGAATGAGATTGCGTAACTCAGGGAGAGATGGGAACTTGTTGGTAGGGTGTCCATCTTTCTTGCATAGCGCGCAAGAAGGTTGGACACGTGGGGGAACTGAAGTAGTGGGCTCCCTCTTTTTCCGTCTTCCCCCAGCTGTAGAAGGGGTGATAACGAGTGGGGGTGTGGATGAGACAGTGGGGGTAAGTATGGGAATCTACACTCGGATTCCTTCTGTTTGGGGAGGGAGGTATGGTTGAGGGACCATATTAGGTGGATGTAGATACCATACTGGGATTTCCAACACCATGTTAGGAAGGGTGAGCGTTGCGGCTACTTGGAAAGATTGTACACCTGGTGGGGGGTAAAATAAAGGGATTTGGGTAATGTCTTGGGGGACTGTTTCCCAAACTGAGATATGGCCTTGGGGGAGGGGAAGATCAGGAATGGGTAGAGTTGAACAAGGTCGAGGAGGTTCCCGGGGGAGGAGTTTTGTGACTAGTGGGATGTCAGGGATGAAAGGGGCCTCAGTGGGAGGGAGAGTATCTTCAGTTGTCATTCCTTTGGTGGAGATGAAACATACTGGTGCGGAAGGATGGATGAGTGGCGGTGCTCTGTAGTATGTCCCTAGTAAGGATGGGTCCTTAAAAATTCTGGGGCCCATCTCGATGAGTGGATAGGAATCCAGATTAGTGTGGACGAAAGGGAGGATGTTGTCAATGTTGGATGAAGGGTTAGGCTCATAATTTGATACCTGATCAATGTTAATGATCTTTCCGTTATGGGGAAACATCATGGTTCGGAACACAGAAGAGGTGACTGCCTTCATAGCATACATGTAGCTACAACCAAACAAAATATTGTAGTCGAGTGGGGCATCGATAACCTCAATGTCAATAAGGATAGTTTTTCCCCCGAGTTCGATGGGGACATTTTGGAAGAGTCCCTCGGGAGATGAGGGTCATCCGTCATAGGCCCTTAGAGTAATAGCGGATGGTATCATCTCTGGAGAGCCAAGTTTTTGCCAAACGATTTTGGACATGATGCATGTGGATGAACCTTCGTCAATGATGTAGTGGTGAATTGTGATGTTTCAGATTTTAACTGTTATTTGAAAAGCGACAAGAAAGAGGATACGAGGTTCTCCACTATTGAGATCAAATGTGATGAGTCGAGTATCGACAGGGTTGAATTCCCCCAGAGCGGAAATTAATGACTTCTGTTGAGTAGGACAGGTTTGAAGAACTTCTAAGACTGACATGGTAGTGAGGGATTGGGCCAGGTCGTCGACTAGACTATAATTGTGGGATGCCCTAGCTTGAGGGTTGTGGACATTCCTTCACAATGGGATGTGAGGGATGTGAAGAGGTGTTTCAGTATTAGGGCACATAATCATCAAAGGTGGGCCAGTCATGACTGGGGTGGCCTCTGAGGTAGTGGGAGTCGGGTCAGAGGGGGCGTTGTATTGATGACTGCGTGTTTGTAGAAGGACCTCTTCCTCATTAGTGAGGAGGATTGTTTAATCTGTTGAAGTGCCTGGGTTGTGATATGGTCCTGCTTGTGGTGGGGTAGGGTGCATCTCTTGTTGGGAATTCATCACCTCTTGATGTGGTATGGGGTTTCGCAACACGACCGGGGGTGGGTGCTGAACATATTGTTGTGGGGCCTACTGGGGGGTAAGCAGGGCTGGCGGATGTGGTCCATTACCAGATTCTTTCATCCATTTGAAGTCTGTGATTTGGGGGCAATGGTGAGTATAATGGCCATACTCACCGCAAATGGCACAAGGGAAGTTTGTCCGAGTATTGTTGTTTTTCTTTCCTTGGCATTTGTTGTTTTTTCCCCCTTGAGGGTTCTGGTTCCCTTAGTTCTGGTTTCCCCCTGCAGGTTGGTTCTGCTGGGGTTTGTTTTGGTTTCCTCCTGGTTCGATATTATTACTGTTTCAGTTTTTCCCTTTCTTTCTAGCATTGTTCGACTGATGGGATGGATTAGCCATATTCAGATGTTCAAAATTTTGGTATTGTTGAACGTGAAATGGTTGAAACAAGTTAACCCCATCATGTGGTTGTCCTTGTGGTGAAGGAATAGGCTGGGGGGATCGGGAAATGGAAAGTACATATTATGTTGTGGTAATGATCCATAGGATGCATAGGAAGGCGTGGTGGCTTCACTGGTGCTTAGGGTGTAAGTAGAGGTGGAGGGGGTACTAGAACTAGGTTGAGCTACATGGCGTATTGTGGGTGCTGGCAGTGGTCTGCTGGTGGGTGGAGGAAAGGTCAAGGGGTATGGTTGTGGATAAGGGGGAGGATTATAATAAGGGGGTCCACTGTATGTAATTGGATATTGAAGGGTTCCATACATTGGTGGTTGTTGGGGATGTGAAATGTGGTGTGTAGTGGTACCAATCAATCCATCTGTTGAGTGAGACATCCCAGGTTTGTCTTGGCTGAATGGCACGGGTCTCGGGGCATCAGGTAGTACTGTATACAAGTACCCTGACCGTGAGTAAATGAGTTCGAACTGTTGGGCCTTGCTAATGGATTCTTCTTCAGACTGGGGGAAGGTGGCGGCCACATCTTTGGCAAGGAGGGAAACAAGTGATTTGAGGAACCAATTGAGACATTGTTGTGGAGTAGCTTCAACTTTGTAGAGACTATGTCGCCGATGCCATTTGTGAATGTGGCCAACGATGTGCATGGCAGAGGTCTGTTTAAATTTTGAGATTAGTTCGAGGCCATTGTCATGACGAATTGGTAGTTGAAAGAAGGTCAAGAATGCTTTGGCCAATGATTCAAAGGTCACATGGGACCCGGATTTTCTTCTACATACCACTTGGCTGATGGGCTAGTGAGTGTACGTTGAAATAATCTTAATCGGACAGAATCGTCTGTGATGTTGTTTGAAGAGCACCATAAGTGAAAGGTCATGATATGGTTGGCAGGATCATCTCCCAGTTTTCCTTCAAACTTGGGGATTTCTGAAGGCAGTTTGGTAGGCATTGTTGGCCATGTGGGGTTGTACAATATAGGATCATTGGTGATTTTAGTCATATCCGGTATGTTGAGGGAAGCCAAGTATGGCATCTGAGGTGGTGGAAGAGGATTAGTTCCAACCATAGTGTGAGTGTTTTGCATACCTGACCCTTCAGAGGGACTAGGTGGGTTTGTACTTCCCCCTTGAGAAGAAGTTGGCCCCCTGCTTCCATGGAAAGGAGAGTGTGGGGATGTTTGAACTTGGGAAGTGGACCCAAGCAGAGTGGAGCCAAGAAAATCTTATCCCAAGACAATGGCACTCGCAGGGGTGTGAGGAAGTATGGCCGATGAGTTGGCAAGACTAGGAACTCCCCCTAGAATGGGAGGGAGATTTAGTAAGCGTTTGGAATGATGGGAATTCTGTGGGTCCCCTATGATGTCTGACTATCAAGGTGGATGTGTGCAAATGGTGATGAGAGAAATTAATGAACAAGAAACTTTGTATAACTTGGACTTTCACAATATATCTCACAATCGTATGTAATCACAAGAACATCATACATAAATCAATTGATAAAGAAGCATACATGTGGGTAGGTGGATTTTGTCTGCATGGGAGAACAAAGAAACCAAATGCTCATGTCCTAAAAGACGTAATGTCCTTCCTCTCAAAACAACACTGAACCTCCCAATAGCACTCAACAGTGGGATCTGAAGCCACCATAAGAGGAAATAGTGAAGGATGAAGTAATCCGTTATAATGAGGGGTAGAGGGTGCATATCCTGAAAGAGCTGACAATATTTCCCAATAGCCACACAAAATCCGATTAAGGTGCAATTGCAGCCCACAATTGCCACCTGGGTAGATGTCCTAAAATTTGGTCACTAGGTACCTTGGTCAAAGTGCGACATTTATATTTTCGGCTTAAGAAATGGGTCATGGGCTAGATCCTGTCCAAGAGGTGGGTGCCTTAAGGGGGGACACACAGAACAATCAGACCTCGGCCTTCAACCCTTCACGGGTATCTCCCTGCCTTATGGTGTTAGGAACACTTGAATTGGAGGATTTAAAGTTCACTATTTGACAACTTCTATTGTTTGAAGATGTGAGAACCAGATAATGGGGAATTATTTGGATGCCTATCCCCAAAATCCTACCTAGAATAAAATATTTCTTTTGACACCTCTTGTGGAGGAAAACTTAGTGAGTTTTTAGAAATATTTTAGGTGTGGTTGTTTGAGAGATTGGGGGTGTGAGCCAATCTCGTTGAAGTTAAGTGGGAGTGGATAGTTTTGTCAAGAAAAGGGTGGGGTGTTTCAGAATCCCTTTGGAGGAAACTTACTTCAACCTCCACGTTTCGAGATGAAAACTATGTGAGTGAGTAGTGACTTTTATGTGTGAATCAAGTGAAAGTGTGCCAATATTTTTAATAAATTAGGTGTCACCTTGCTACATGTGGACTTCGCTTGGTCCTTACAAGTCTTGAGTACCTAATTAACTAAATGTCATTGGTACAACTTTGCTGAATTTTAAAGTCCCTAGGAAACTAGCATGTGGACATGTGGGTCCTTACTATTCCTTTAACTCCCTAATGTGATTTAATCTAAGAAATATTTGAAACTATCCTAGATTGCGAACATGTGGGCATGTATGGGCCCGTTACAAAACCTTAAAAATTCCCTAGTGATTTAATCTAAGAAAGTAAATTTCAACACTATCCTATCTTTGTAGCATGTGGGCATGTATGGGCCCATTACAATCTTAAGATGTGTTTGAAAATAAATAAATTAAGAGGAGTCCCGAGGGGGATGTTGTCCTCTCCTAAATATTTTGTCTTTTTTAAGGGAGATGAAATTTTCCTTCAACCTCTTTCTGATTCTCAAGATCTCTTTGGGGCGCGAGAGAAGAGAATACTCAATGATTGATATCCAATTTCTAGTCCCGATGCAAGTTTTATATGTGATGTAGAATGATTCTAATTTAAACTTTAATCAAAGCAAGCCATCCATGTGGAAACATGAAAGCAAAAGAGGAAAAATAATGATTTTTAACCCCCTAAGTGCCTACATTTTGACTATTCCCTTTATATGGAGAGGGAATTTAAGTGTGGTTCATATTACAATATGCATGGAATCAACTTTAAGAAGGCTATGGACCTTCCACAGATCACACAAATCTTACAATGTGTGTTTTTCTGCACAGGTGCGTGGGCCTCAGAATAGACAGAGGCGCTCTAAGCGCCAATGCGTGAACTGAAAGCGATTTATGGGCGCAGGTGCGCAGAGGGCGCTGAGTGATATAGTGGTTTTGGCGCACGTGCGTCGAAGACACGCCTATGGGTTAAAACATGCACACACTCTTTGTTACATGGCCGTGAGGAAAATTTCGTATGAAATTCTCTCTGCTCAGCTTTGAACTTGGATTTTTGCAGGTCATCTTGGGCCGGTTATGATCCCTGCAAGTTAAAGAAACAAAAAGAAGAGCTAAAATAGCCCAAATGGGGTAGGGAATTGATACCTTTCCCCAGTGGAGTCGCCAATCTGTTGCACCTGTTTTGTCACCTAAATGAGCAAAATAATGGTGCTTACAAGCCCAGTTGGGTCAACTAGGCAAGACAACAGTAAAGGAAAGGGTTAGAAGGATAAAGCATAAAAGATAAGCAAATATATAAACTAAGAATGATAAAAAAGAAAAACTATAGTGCATAAGAACATAAGAACAAGAAACAAACAAGACTCATGCCACTAATGGAAAGGATTGTATTAGTGGAAAGAAAACACCAAAGAGTAAGGGAGAATTTGGGTCCCCTCTTCCTTCAAGGGAGGGCTCTTGGACCCCCAAATATTGAGCTCTTCTTACAAATGAGGAACGAGAATGAAATGGTGAAGAGAATCCAAAACACATTCATTCTAGAGGTGATATGAATGGCTAAGTGCAATGGTGCTAGCATATTCTTGATGAGGAAAGAGGATCCTCCAAGAGAATATCAGTAGCATAACAATACAAATGAATTCCTTAAAAATGTAGTGCACCCATGGCCTCTTTTTATATCCTAACTTTGAGGCATTATTCAACCAACTTTTAGTGTGAACAAGGGGACATTTAGGGCACCCTTAGGTCTTTGACCAACCACCTAGCCATATTCAGTCGAGATTTGGATGTCAAATTGACTTGGAATATGAACCAAAAGTGGGTGGGAGGCCGACCAATATCATAAATGCGTCATTTTTAGAGATGCACGTTTTTTTGCGTCCACAATCGCGCATCGTGAACATGCACACTTTTTCTTGCGTTTCTGAATGGTGCATGTGCGCACGCTCCCTGTGTAGTCTTAGTGCATGATGATTTTATTGCTGATTGTATAGTTTTGGGCCTTTTTGGAAATGCATTTTTGGTCCATGGGTGAACTAATAGCTGTTTGGAGAGGCTGGATTCCTATAACCATTTGCAGATGAAATTTCAGTGATAACACTTACTATGCAAAAATCCCTCTTCCATGTTCTTCATGTTCCTATGCTCCTTATTTATGTGTCATTGGTTTAGTGTGCTTTTGTCATTCTCTTGTGTTTCCTTTTTTTCGGTGCAGTCTGGTTCTGGGAGAGTTTGCAAGAATGGGATCAATTACTGTTGTTCGTGGGACTTCTTCCTGCATCAACACTACAGTATATTGGAAACTCTGTATTGTAGGTTTAGGTGGTGCAATATTCCTCTTTTATATGCTACTTGGATCCTCTACCTTCCATTCTTTCTCTTCACTATGATCAGATTCTATCTGACACTCAGCTCTTCTTCCTATCTCAAATGGATAAGAACAAATGGCCTGCCCCTTCTACATGTTTTACAACGAGATGGTTCTATGCATCCTACTTGCAATCTCATTCTTGTGTACTTATAATAAATTTCTCTCATGGATTGCAATAATGCTATCACCTTTGGTGGGTTCCCGCCCGAATCGACCATCTTGTACAAATCTTCCTCACACTCTTTCCCACCATATTTCGATTGAAGTCGATTTCAAATGTTTTTCTTGTCGGTTTTAATTATGGCAATGTGCTTCTTTACATACATTTATATTGCATTTCCAACTATAGTGGCCTTTCACGCCTCAACTCTCTGTCTGATTTGCAAGTGGTTTCCTTTACTGCTCCATTACTTCATACCTTCGTTTGATTCTCTATTCAATTTGGCCATTAATCAAGGTATTATGTATTTAATATTACATAGTGTCAATTCTTCTTTGTCATGATAACTCTTGAGTGCACGTCCTGTCATGTGGTGTGTTGAACGCTCCTTAAGTATCATCTGTGTAGTCTCGTCTATCTACATTATCGCTCCCTGTTGGTTGTGGAGCTTGATTATCTTCCTTATTTAGAGGTCTTTGTTTTCAACCATGTTTATACCCCATGAATACTGTACACCCCTCCACGCAGTGGGGTTGTAGGGGGGGCTTTCCCCCTTTGCGGGGTTCGGGGGAAAGTGGGCCCCTGAAGGAAAAATTTCCTTGTAAATGTATATTGTAATTTCATAGTAAATCTGGACCGTTCATTATAAGTTCACAGATCTAACGGTAGTATTTATGCTAGGTTTGTTTACCCTAGAAGGAAACCCTCTTTTATGAGGGAATTTTATTGTGGTTGTGTATCATTGTGGATATTGTATTTTGAGAGAGGATACTGTGAGAGAAAGAAGAGGAAGTTACAACATGTGTGTTGTAGGTTGTATCCCTTCATTTTTCTAGATAATAAAAAGGAAGGACCTAAAAATTTCCTTAGTGGATGTAGCCCACACTGGGTGAACCATGTATATCTGGGTCTCTATTGTATTGAGTATATTTTGTTTTTTATTTCCCCATTTGTTTCATTTTATTGCTTTGCGATCTTGTTTTTCTAACACTCCCTTTGACATAGCTTGGTTTCCTTTGTCTGCGGTTCTCATATCTACGAAAATTTCCTTCTTCCCTTATTTACACTTAACGAAAACTTCTTTCCTTCATCAACGTTTGAGCTCCTCCATTTCATTCTTTTTCCTATTTTCCTTGTTTTTCTATTATTTTTCTATATTTTCATGCCTATAGTACATTATGATACAATTTTAAATTGCACAACTCCTCTAGTGTGCGGAAGGATGACCATCCTTATATAGTTTAAGTCGGCTCCCATTCACTAGTCCTTCCAATACTTGTCTGTCCAACTACGCTAGCTGGAAAACACACACATCAGTCACATTTCTGATCATATATGGTCCTAACCAGTGCATCCTGAAATTTCCTGGGTGTTGTAAGAACTTTCTATTGTAGAGAAGTACACGATCCTCTGTCTGGAACTTCTTCTTCTTGATGTGTCTATCATGCCATGCCTTATATCATGCCTTCTAGACTTGTTGATGGAAACCTTCAAGCAATCGATATTCCTCTAATATTAATAAATGCAATAACCTTTCTTCTAATGCATTGGAATCTGTAAGATCTGTCATTGCCACTCGGTATAATAATTTCCATGGGCATGACTTCTTCTTTTCTAAATGCTAACTTGAAGGGTTTTCGTCCTGTCAACTTCTTGCTCGTAGTTCTGTAAGCCCAGAGTACTATAGGGATCCTTAAATCCCATTCATCCCTCCCTTTTTTGCTCACCTTAGTCAGTGCAATTTCCAATATCTTGTTGAATGCTTCCACCGTTCCAATTTCTTGTGGGTGATATGGAGTGCTCTTTCGATGTTGTATCTGAAACTCTTTTGTTAGTGTTGTAATTTTCTTATTCAAAACGTGAGTCCCATGATCACTCATAAGTATTTTAGGACATCTAAACCTTGTAACTATGTTCTCAAACAAGAATCACACAACTATCTCTACGTTGCAAACTGTAACAGGTTATTCTTCAAGCCATCTAGTCAAGTAGTTTATCACGGTAATTATGTATCTGGCTCATGTTCTTCTTGTTGGTGGGTTAACAGGTCTGACAAAATCCACTGCCCATTTTTCAAATGCTTGTAATATAACCTGCGGATTAAATGGAATCTCATCCATTTGTGATGGCCTTACTACTCTCTGACAAACGTCGCATCTTTGACAATATTCCTTCACATCCTTATGGAGTGTAGGCCACCATATCCCTATGCACAAGATCTTCTATGATGTATCCTTTCCTACATAGTGTCCTCCTACAATCCCCTCATGTGCCTCTGCTAAAATTATGGGTCTTTCATTTTCTAGCACACATCGTCGTAGTATCCCATCGATTCCGAACTTATATAATTTTCCTGCGGTCAATTGATAATCGAATGATATGACCACTATATTTTTCTTCTGGGATATTGTCATATCATATGGATCCATTCATGTGCTTAAGTATTGGACAATCTTTGAAAATTGATCGTCTACCATATTAATTGAAAACAATTTCACATCAGGTAAGTTATCATGTAGATTAGCTTCATCCTCTCATGTTAGAATCCACGACAAATGGTCTGGTCCTGCATTCAGTTTTCCTGGCTTCACTATAACTTCAAAATCATACTCCTGGAATAGTAATAGCCATCTACAGATCCTCACGCTCAATAGCGGTTTGTTCACTAGATATATGAGTGCAAAATGGTTTGTAAACATCTTGAAGTGGGATCCCAATAGGTAATGTCTAAAATTTTTCAAAGCGCACACCATTTCCAAGCCTTCCCTTTCTATCATTGTGTAATTTTTCTCAGCAGTCGACAACTTCTTACTAGCAAACACGATCAGATGGTCTAACTCGCCTTCCCCAGGATGGGATAGTACTACGCCAAGTGTTATTGATAATGCATCCACATGGACATGAAACTCCTTCTACCGATATGGGAATACCAAAATGGGTGCATTTACTAACTTCTGTTTTAATACATCTAGGCCCTTTTGACAGTGTTCGTTCCATTGAAACTTAGCTTCTTTCTTTAGTAACTTCTCCATTGAGGCTATAATCTGTGCATAGACTTTAATAAATTTCCGATAGTAACCTGTATGACCCAGTGTTGTTCTCAACTGTCACATAGATTCAAGTGGTGGTAAATTAACAATTATTGTTATCTTGGCCAGATCAACTAACATACCTCACTTGCATACTACATGGCCTAACAATATCCCAAATGGTGTGCTGAAAATACATTTCTTCAAATTTAATGAAATTTGGCATTGTCTACATTGATCAAGAATCAACCTTAGAGTTTCTCTGTGATATTTAAACAGACTAAAGACAATCCAATCATCTAGGTATACTTCAAGAAATTGATGAATAAATTCCTTAAATGCTACGACAACCACTCGGGAAAATATGACAGGTGAATTCTTTAATCCAGATGACATCACTGTGTACTGATAGCTTCCCCATTCCATCATAAATGTCGTCTTGTGTTTTTCTTCTGGCACAATATTTATTTGATGGTATCCTAAAAATCCATCGATGAACGGATAAGCCTCCTATCCTCCTATGTTTTCCAACACTTCATTTGTAAAAGGGGTCGGGAATAGGTCATGTAAGTAGGCATCATTCATTTTGATCAAGTCTACACAAATTCTAATACCCTCACCTTCTTATCATGAACTACCATCATACTTATGCACTCAGATTCTATGATGGGTTCAATTATACTAGCTTCTATCGTCATGTTGAGTTCTTCTTTCACTTTTCCACTATAATTTGGATTTAACCTATAAGGTCTCTGTCTCACTAGTTTAGCATCTGGCTTCAGTGGAATCTTCATCTCACCTAATTCTCTATCTATTCTTTCATCTCTGAAAAAGTGGTTGGAAAAATCTCTTGATATGCATGCAGTAAGTTTGCAATATTTTCCACAATCTCATCCTTCCAATAATCCCTAATGTTTACAAACTTTGGATTTTCCTTTGTGCCAATGTTTACTTTGTGCACTCTTAAGGGATTCATGTATGCATCATATTCAAGTGTTGGACCTACTACGTCGTGCTCCCCTTCAATTTCTGATACATGTATATTTCTCGAGTCTTCATCATCTTTGTCGTCCTCGTTAATGTTATATCTTTCCAAGAATTCACGAGTTGTCACAAACTGTCTGAGCACATTATAGGTATGTACTAATTCTACTTGTCCTTCTTCCATAAAACATTTTCCTCTAATAAATTCTAATACTGCATCAACTAAAGGGGACTCAACTTCAAAATTAAATGTTACCTTAAAGTTTTGGATGAGTTCCTCCCAGTTCACCATTTTTATGTGCACTTCTATCTCTTGGTACCAATTTCGGGGAACTATCTCTAGCGTATGTATAGACCTATGTTTCCATTCTTGTTTTGACACTTTCTTCCAAGTTTTCATATATCACGCCACATGGATTCTTTTATTTCTCATGCCTATATACTTGGGCATATTATCCTCTGGTCCAAACTTGATATGCATCAACCTTTTGCATTGTTTCCAATCCTCTATCCCTTCCTTGTGGGTTTCCAACCATCTTTCCAATTCATTAACAAAAGAACTTAACTTAGTGATTCCGTCGAACTTTGGCATATCACATACCTATGTTTTGATCCAGTGCAAAGAGCGAGTAATGCACGCACACCTTCTGGTCAATATCTCATGCAACTAGTGTTTCTAGTGTTCAAGTCCTTCCTCTGACTCTGATGTGGAATATCTTATGCTTCTCCAACTAAGTACACCATCTGTAGTGGGATTGATGTAGTCATCCATGCACACTTTCATATTATATAAGTTATCAATTTTGCTCCCTTGCAGGTTCAACATATCTTCTTGCCTCCAGGGGGTCTAATTGCGCAACGACTTTTAAGCCTCCTCCTTAAAAAATCATCTCTCTTTTCTTTGGGTTGATTATCGCTTGATTTTCGAAGGCCCAATCTAGTCCAAGAAAAGTGGGGTATTACTGAATTTTATCTAAAATATCGATGACTTCAAAGTTAGCTACACTTCACACTCCATCTGTGTTCACATGTACACCTACTAGTCTCCAGATCGGTATTATGTTATGCTGGTTAGCCAACCTCAACTAGACATTTGAACAAACTAGTTTTGGTTTCCCAATCATCTCTCATGTCTGTCTTGGGAGAACATTGACGTCTGATCCTAAGTCCAAGATGAAATTATCCATGTCATAATATCCTATCTATGCACTTAATATGAACTCTTTGTTTGTCATATTCTTGCGCAGGACTTGGTTCACTGCTTTATGCGTTGTAGGTATTTCTCTGTATGGTGTAAAATGATCAATTATCTTATGTAGTGTATTCAGTGTGGTCTCATCCTACATAAAGTCTAAACATGTTTTTATAAATTCCTTCAAAGTATTTACCTTCTCGACTTTTCTTTCTGGAATAGTGCAATCATATACTGGCAACATATCATATATGGGTGGTGTCTTTGACGTTGAAGCTATCCAGTCTGGTCCTAGTATTTATTTCCTTGCTTGTTGGTAAGTCTCATTTTCTTCTTGTGGGTTGAATTTTGGCCTAGGCTCATCTTATTTTATTATGCATTGTTATACTCCCTTTCCTTTCCCTACCATATCTGATCTGATTCTTGTCCTAGTGCACGTAACAACTATTAATTTTGGTTGATCGTCACATTCTTCCACAACTATCATTTGCAAGTTCTAGTTCTGGTTCTGATTATGATTATGACGTTGGTTATGATTCCCTCTCGCCTACCACTTTTCTATCAATTGAGGACAATATTCCATCGCATGATCCAATGCCCTACAATATGTACATGGCATACAAGGGTTTGGTAAATATCTTTCTAAGTGTCCCAGTTGATTGCAATTGTAACAAATTATTGGTCCTGTTAGGGTCCTATAATATAGTCATATGTTTTCCATTCATCTATTTTGGAATTTTTTTGAACAGGTTGAATATTCTTTCATGATAAGGTGCTTAGGGGTAATGGTCCAGTGGTATATCCAATGCTTCAAACAGATATCCAGGTATATCCAATGTTGTCACATGGTAATCTTGAATTATGGTGCATCCAAATGAGTTTGTTGAAGGTTTAGAGTGGAATAATCAGAGATGTCATGAATCTAGTTCACATTTAATTGTGGCATAAAGTTTGATTTTCAGTAGCTAAAAGTCGAAAAATTATAGCCGTTAGCTACCGAAAGTTAAAACTTTTGGTAGCTAAACAACTTATTCATGCATACCATAAGCTACCAAAAGTAATGAATGTTGAAATTACTAAGACAACTGAGAGGGGGGGGGGGGTGAATCAGTTGTTACTGTGCTTAAACAATATTAAGTCTATTAAACCATTTTTAATCTTTCATCAAGTGACCATCAATAATATACATCATATGAACACCATAAATAATGAGCATCAATCACACACAAGATATACACAAAGACATATTTTCACGAGGAAACCCATAAAGGGATAAAACATCTTCTTTGAAATGATAGACAGTCTTTTAAGCTTTGTACATCATCTATGTTTGAGCACCAACTCAAAATGAGGCTACTACCTCTGTTTTACAAGCTCCAACTTGTTTGAGAACACCAACTCTCTGGTTTCTCTAGAACCCACTAGAAGGAAGCACCAACTCTCTGAGTATTCCAACACCGACTGGATGGAAGCACCTACTTCCACTTATACAAGCATCAACTTGCATATAGAAAACTCTGTGTTTTCCCAAGCACCACCCTGCCACCCTGTTTTTCTAGCCACAACTAGATGGAAGCTACAACTCCCAATATTCAAGCACCAACTCCCAATATTCAAGCACCAACTCAAATATCAGAGGACCATAGTCCTCCCTAGCACCACCCTACCTCCCTGGTTATGAATAAGTGATTGAAAAAGAAACAATACATGTGTCTCAATTCTTACCCCTTATTTTCTCTTCTACAATTCTTCTTTTCTTCAAAAACTGTTCTACAATTCTGATTTGCTTCATGCTATTATGCTATTCTACTCTGCTTCATGTTATTCTGCTATTCTGCTCTTGCTTTTGTCTGTTCAACAACTGTTACTCATCTCTAATTTTTATCTCAAGCTCTGCAACCTTTAATTTTACTCTTCTTACAATTCATCACATTTTTCCAGTTAGAACAACCAACCTTACACAATCGCTTCATAACTCCTTTTATTCACACACACCTCATCAGTTACACCTCGAATCTTCTTGGGAAAAAAAGCCTCAACAAATGAATCACAAACTGATCAAGAATCATGAATCAGTTTTGCTAACTGAATCGTAACTGATTAATTAACTGTGAAGTACAACAGTAGCCCTCTGATCATATTCAAATTCTCCTACACCGTTGGATTAAATTGGCAGGGTTTCCTGTTTATCCCATATGCCCACTGGTTGTGACCGAGCACTAAACATAATTTGAATTTCGTGATCTCACATCTCGGCAATCCTGTGATAAAGGATCTCGATACTCCAAGTCGCGATTTCCGAGACTCCAAGATGGAGCTTATCACTGCTAGCTTCTTCCTCTCACGTGACCACCAACAGTGACCACAGGTTGCACCAAAAGGCACTTCGTATTTTGTGAAATTATAAACTTCATCGAGCCTGATCAATGATCGAGATCTCCGATGATCCGATGATCCAGAGCTTATCGTGATCTTGCATATCACGATTCCTGTGATGAAGGGTCTTGATGCTCCAAGTTGCAAACGCTGAGATGGAACTTAGCAATTATCTCCTTCCCTTAAGCCTTCGATTATGTGGCCTTGAGATATGACCACTCGCCAATCAAACAAGCACTTCTCTCCTTTGACATTCCAGTCAGTGAAACGATGATATTTCACCATGTGTCCTATGGAACCAACGGTCCCGATAATATCATGATTTCACCATGTGTCCTTCTTGAATCAATGGTCAAGATCTTATTCGATGTTGCATATCGTGAGTTTCAACCTCTTTCCTTTGGATTTCCCAATCTGTAAAACTTCGAAACGAAACCTTTGTTGTGATTTGACTTTTTTTCTCCTTCTGATCTTACACTGCTGATCTTGCCATTATCTCTATGCTACTGATCGTGCTGATCTTCACCATCTAATCATGATGATCTTCACCATCAATGACAAACACACATACTCTGCCTCTATCTAAAAACATGCCAATAATCTCCCCCTTTGGCATTGATGGAAACCCCTTGAATAACATCCAACTATACCACTATAACATCCTTGAAATTACCACACTTTCTCCCCCTTTGACATCAATGTCAAAGAAGAAACACTCTCCCCCTGAGCTGTTGCAGTACATACTCCCCCTGTCAACTATGAGCAGCTTATAAATACAACAGATATTCAATAAGTACTCCCCCTGACCAGGTGAACAGATTAGACAAAAGAAGTTATAACCCCCAACTTTTGACGAAGATATCCAAAAGGGGTCGCTGCTAACAGTTTAGTAAATATATCAACTATCTGTTCTATGGAAGGGATATAATTCAGCTGAACAACTCTGTTTATGACTTGTTCTTTGAGAAAATGGTATTCTATTGGGATATTCTTAGTCTTGGAATGAAGAACATGATTCTTGGAGACACTAATGGCACTAGTGTTATCACAGTGAATTGTAATCAGATCAGTATAGTTTACCTTCAAATCTACAAGAGTTTGAATCATCCACAAAATATGAGTGCATCAAGTAGCAACAACAATGTACTCTGCTTCTGTAGTTGATAAGGAAATAGATCCTTGCTTCTTACTAATCCATGCTACCAATGAGTCACCCAGGAAGAAGGCACCTCCACTGGTGCTTTTTCTTTCATCCACACAATTTGCCCAATCTACATCTGAATAAGCAATTAACTGAAAATTCTGATTTCTGGGATACCACAGACCATAATTCATTGTTCTCTTCAAGTATTTGAATATCCTTTCGACAACTACCAAGTGACTTTGTTTAGGAGTTGACTAATAACGACCTACCATTCCAACAACTTGCATTATATCAGGACGGGATGTTGTGATGTACATAAGACTACCTATCATATAATGATATGTCCTTTGATCAACATCCAGTGAAATATCATCTTTACTGATATTGCAACCAACCACCATAGGTGTGCTAATAGGAGAGGAATCCTCCATTTGAAATTTCTTCAACATCTCTTTCAAATATTTTTCTTGAGAGATAAATATTCTTGCAGAACTCTGATTTACTTGTAAACCAAGAAAATATGATAGTTCTCCTATCATGGACATCTCAAATTATGTTTTCATAGAGTTATAAAACCACTGGACAGATGATTCATTAGTACAACCAAAAATAATATCATCTACATAAACCAAAACAACTAGTAAATTATCACCTTTAGACTTAATGTAGAGATTACTGTCAACAATACCTTTCTTGAACCCTTTGTCTTGTAAAATTTTATCCAGTCTATAATACCAAGCTCGTGGTGCTTGTTTCAGTCCATATAAGGCCTTCTTCAGCTTGCACACATAATTAGGATCATTTGTCAATGAGAATCCTTCAGTTTTCTCCATATATACTTCTTCCTCTAGATCTCCATTAAGAAATGTTGATTTAACATCCATCTGATAAACTTTAAAGTTCTTATGACATGAATAAGCAAGAAACATTCTGATGGCCTCCAATCTTGCCACTGGTGAAAATTTTTCATCAAAGTCCTGAACTTCAACTTGTGCATACCCTTTACATACCAATCTGGCTTTATTTCTAACAACTTGTCCTTTTTCATTCATTTTATTTTTGAACACCCATTTGGAACCTATTACATTCTTATCTTTAGGTCTAGGGACAATTTCCCAAGTATTGTTCTTCTCAATCTGATCAATCTCTTCATTCATTGCTCTAATCCAATCATCATGCTGGATGGCTTCATAAATTTTTTTAGGTTCAGTCATATATAAAAAAGAAACATGAGATTGTTTTGAGTCTTTAATCAATTTCCTTCTTGTTTGAACTCCTTTATTTATATCTCCAATTATCTGATTTTCAGGATGATTCTTTCTAACAATTCTGAGAGGTGATTTTTCTTCTTTCTACTGATTTGTGTCAGCCTGAGTATTCGTATCTTCATCTGATTCAGATTCTTCTCTTCCTGATCCTTGGACCTTTTCATCTTCATCTTCAACTATATCTTCTGTACTTGGTTCAACACTGTTTACATTCCTGACCAGGACTTCTTCATCAACCTTTATGTCTATACAATCAACTAGTTTATGCAACCTCTTATTGTAACATTTGTACCCTTTACTATTTGTAGCATAGCCCAAGAAGATACCTTCATCAACCCTGTCATCATATTTGCCAATATTTTCATCATTGTTCTTGATATAACATTTACTCCCAAAGACCTTAAAATGTTTGATTGAAGAAGGTCTTCCAAACCATAGTTCATAAGGAGTCTTTTCACTATGTGGTCTGATATGTGATTTGTTAAGGATATGAACAATTGTATGAATTGATTCTACCCAATATGTCTGAGATATTTTCCTTTCATTCATCATTGATCTTGCCATTTGCTGTACTGATCTATTCTGCCTCTCAACGACTCCATTTTGCGGTGGAGTTCTTGGAATAGTGTATTCTCGTTTGATCCCATGTTTATCACAAAACTCTTTGAAGTTCCATGAACTAAACTCTCCTCCTCTATCAGACCTTACTGCCTTCAATCTTTTTCCTATTTGATTCTTAGTCAGAGCCTTAAACACTTTGAAATTTTCAAATGCTTCAGATTTTTCCTTCAAAAAAGAAACCCACGTTTGTCTAGAATAATCATCAATAATCAACATAAAATAGTTTTCTTTTCTTGTACCTTCTTTTCTTGATGGTCCAGATAAATCCATATGTACTAACTGGAGAGGTTTTTCTGTTGAAGATTTTTTTTTAGATTTGAACTGAGTGTGAGTAAGCTTTCCTATCTGGCAAGGTTTACAAACATAGTCGTATGGATTTGATATCTTCAGAAGATCTTTTACTGCCCCATTGTTTCCGAGCTTGATTATATGATCTAAATTTAGGTGTCCAAGTCTCCTATGCCACAACCAACTTTCATCATATTTTCTTAAGTGGAATTCTTCTTTTCCTTCATTTAACACATAGACATTGTTTTCTGTTCTTATCCCTTTTGCAACTAGTTGTCCTGAACTCAAAGACTTTATTTTACAGTCTTTATAAGTAAAAACAACTTCACATCCTTTATCACAAACTTGACTGACACTTAGTAGATTATGTTTCAGACCATCTACAAACATCACATCTTGAGATTTTCCTTTGCCATTACTCAGGCTTACCATTCCTTTACCTTTTATTTTTCCTGGTGCATCGTTTCCAAAATTTGCATTCCCTGATTTGTTTTCACTTAAAGTTAGAAACTTACTTTTGTCTCCAGTCATATGTTTGGAACATCCACTATCAATATACCAGGAATTCTTTTGTTTTTGGACTGATAACACTAGTCCACACTTGTCATCTACTTTCTTCTTCCAAACCTTGACATTTTCAACAGTGGGAATCAAATCTGGCTTCTAATTCGTTAATCGACAATCTGTTGCTTTATGTCCATAATTACGGCAGATGTAACATTCTGGTTCACTGAATAGAAGATCATAGCGATTGTTATGCTTAACCTATGTCCTTTTCCCAGCCATCGTATGATTTATAGTTTGAGGTTGTTTGTTGCTTGGTTGTCTCGATCTTTGTTGTGGAAGATGGTTATTCGTTGAATATCTTGATTGTTCATATCTAAATCTTATAGAACAATTTATAGCTTTGTGACCAAAATTAGAGCGGAAAAAACAATAACCATAGAAAAAACCTTTGTACCTTGAAAAAAACCGTGTTCTTTGAGGAGGTCGATTTCTTTCATGCTGATAATCTCTCTGATCTATAGATCCAGTTCTGGTTATTTTTCTTTCATTCCTTCTAGGTGGTTGATTCTCTTTCTTTGTTTTTGCAGAGTGACTGTTGTCAATGTTTGAGGATTTGACAAACTTGATGGATTCAGTATTACTTGAATGATTACTACTTGATCCTTCTTCATAGCCCAAGCTAGCTTTCATCTTTGGACTCCTTTGCTGATTTAGAATGGAAGTTAATTATTCTAAGGCTTTAATACTAGACACATTTTGGTGATACAATGCCTTAAACTTCTCCATTTCTTTTCTGGTTTTTACTATCTCTTCTTCTAAGGCTTCACATTTTGATTTATTCTCTGATAAATGTTGTTTCAGAATGTATTCTATTTTCTTTGCCTCTTCTAACTCCACTTTTAGTAGAGCAAAGTCTTCATCAGGTTTTTTATCATTCATTTTAAACTGCATCAACAACCGTTTTTGTTTTCTCTTCTTACATCTGAGTCTGTCAATTTCTTCCAAAGCATTGATTAATTCACCTTCCATATCAACCACAACTTCTTTATCATCCATTTCACATCCTGTGTGTTCATCATCAAGATCTCCCATATCCATAAGAATAAAATCATTCACTTTGTTTTCACATGATGAATCATTATCTATGTCTTCTGAGGAATTTTCATTATTTGCACACAAACTTTTCTTCTTACTATATTTCTTGAATTTGTACTTATTTTCATCATCAGAGTTCTATTCCTTTTTTTGATGGGGACACTTAGATGCAAAATGACCTATCTTACCACAGTTAAAACATTTGAAGGGAAGCTTGCCTTGATATTTTTCTGATCCTTTCTTTAACCTTCTCACAAATTTTGCTTCGATATCATCTAAATCTGAATCAGTATTCTTGTCTTCTTTAAAAGATGCTTCTCTAGTAATGGATTTATCTTTGTTGATTCTCATTTCATATGCAATTAAAGTTCCTAGGAGTTGATCAATGGACAGAGTTTTAAGATCATTTAGTTCTTCTATTGCAG
>SNQJ01S0006763.1:51978-78908 GCA_010110895.2 Picea sitchensis | reverse complement strand
ATCTGCCTTATTCTATTTTATTGAAAGGTCTTATTAATATTGACCTTTATTACATCCGAATACATTGATCTACCTATGTGCGGGTTAGGACCTTAACATAGGGTGTCACAGAGGCATTTTACAAAAGCTTTGATGGATTCAAAGTTTAGCTTGGGCCTGTTGTCATGCACATAGATGAAGCCAGTGTAGCAGCAGCCACAAAGATGCCTGGTGAAGGGGAAAGGTGGTTTAATACCACCTCAATCAAAGAAATTGATTTTAGATCATTCCTCAAAGAAGAACATCAAAATATGAAATGGCAAAAGGATAGTCCCAGGAGCTACTTGGAGGAGAAATGACAAACATTGTTAAAGATGATTCAGGTTTACATCACTTGTGAGGGGAGATATGGAAGGATCATGCTTTACCACTTCAGACTGCTCCTTCATTTCACTAGTAAGAAACCTATGAACATACCCTTTTACCTTCTTAAGAGTCTTACCAATATGGCTTCCAAAGTTCAAGCCAAACCCCAAAAGGCTAGCAGTAGTTTATTTCATCACGGTCTGATCAAAATCATAGTTTTAGAGGAGCTCAACAGAAGAAGTAAAACTTGGGATTATCTCTTGTTTTGGGGAGAATTTGGACAAGAAGTTCAGCCCAAGAAAGGAGGAACTCCCTCACAGGAATTAACTTCCCCAAAAACTGGTAAAATAAAGAGAAGAACACTGTCACTTGTAGAAATTGCCACACAAGCTTCTCCATCAAAATCACAGAAAACAAAAAGGAAGTTAGAATTTGAGAAGAATGAAGAAGATCAAGGGAAAGCTACAACAACAAATGTCCTAAATATTCCATATTCAGATTCAGATTCAGAGCCATTAGCTGCAGAAATTGAAACTCTAGAAAAGGGAATACCTGAAACATCATCAAAGGAAAAGGTTAGTAAAAAACCTAAGGTTCAGAAACTGAAAGAAGAACTGGATGAGTTAAAGGTATTAGAAAGACATCTAAAAAGAGAGAATGCAACACTTAGAAAGTCATCTCTCAAAGGTGGTTCTGCATTGGATCAGTTGGCCACTAAATATTAGACTGTAAAGCACAAGAATAAGAATCTCTTCAAACATAAAAGCATACTGCAGAACATGAAAAAGGTTTTGAGGTTCAATCTTGTCCACAAAAAGCTAAAACCTAAAGCTCACCTCAGCCTTGACACTCTAGCTGAAGATGCCCTTGATATGAAATGAGGTTATTATAATAGACGAAGAAGGGTTAATGATCAAACTCAACCATTTTTTATCAGTTCGGGAGTAGTCACAGGTTTCGCCAGCTAAAATCGGTTTCGAATTCCATAATTAGTTACCGAAAATCATTCCCAGAAAATCGACAGCTAAATACGCTTTGTTTTGACTTCGTTAGCTGCCAAAAGTTTTGTTATGAAAAGAAAGCACATAAATCTCCTCACATCAAGGAAAATGTATTCCTTAATGTGCTCGAAGGCTTCCAAAATGAATTTTTAGTTACAATACATCCTCAAGATGCTGGTGTCAAGTTAATATCGGATTAGTTGTGGTTTATAAGTCAAAGCATAACCTATTTCTTGGGATTTTGTTGTATTTTCCCTAGTTTTAGAATAGTAGACAACAAGGAAATGGGAGTGTATTTTGAAAATACGAGAGAGGTTTTTGTTCATCATGGGCTGAAGAACAATAACCTCTCCCATATTTTACAGAGGTGTCAAAATTTGGGAGAATCGAAGCCATCTCTGAGCCCTATTTTTCAATCTTCCATTTTTTCCTGTTTTGGTCATAATCTTGCAGCAGATGTTTTGGAAAGATGCAGATGAATTTGGAAAACTTGAGAGAGGTGTTTTCTTAGAACAAACTCATATACAATAAACTCTTTCAATGTTCACATAAATATCATATTTTGGGAGATACAAGCGTCTGAGTTGACCCCTATTTTCAGTAGTTTGACCCATCTTTCATGGCAGATAGTTCAAAATTTTCAAGGATTTGTTTCTATCTTTGGCCAGGTTGTTGATTTCGACCTCCTAAGCCTAAGGGACAGTATTTTCTATAAATTTTTGTAATTTAAATGTGTTAAGGGTTGGACCTGAATTGTAAATATTTTCAGGAGATTTTAAGTGATCCTTTTTTGATGAATACAAAGAAATTATGTTTCAAGATTCTGTGTCATAGTTATGTGGTGAAGTGCTTCTTGATGTGATATGTTATTCTTTGGTTTCACATTATGTTTATTTATTTTATTTTTTATAAGAATATTAAGTTCAGGATTTGTTTCAAACACCTTGTTCCAGCTTAAAACAATATTCATGTTTTCTTCTGAAGTTTGAAAGTAGAATTCAGGTAGCACTGCTCTGCATTTGAAATGAACCCTAATCTGTTCCTCTTTTTCCATATCATAAAATACAAGGATCCACTAACATGATTACCTTTCCTTGTTACATATGAACTCATTTATTCTTTCATTTGATCACCTTTAACCTTTTTGACTCCATTTTGCCTAATGGCTCTCTTATGTTGTCTCAACCAAAAACTCAAAAACAAACTTGTACCCCCATAACTAGCCTAATATCCAATCCAAGCAAAGTTAAATCATATAGAGAGATCCCTCTCTGAGTCTTCGAGGGATAAATCCTTGAATCTAATTGGTTTTGTGGTTACCTCTGTCAATTTCTCTTTCAACCTGAGAAATTACGGAGTGCTAACAGGTCCTCTTCCTCCTCAACTAAATCCTCCACATCCTTGACCTCTATCAAACCCTCCACGTCCTCCCTGATTAAATCCTCTTGGAGTTTTATACTATGGGATTCCTCCTTCTGCTGCAACATTTTATTCCTAGATTTTGTAAGAACTTAAAGTGCACTCTATCATTAGGTTAAATGCATGACAATATTTCTCATCGTGTCCTACCGAATTGAAAAAAATACAGAACAAATTCCTCGGGGTGCTCTAATATTTCTTTAGTAGGGGAAAAGAAATCAGATTATTCCCCCATGTCTTACATATTTCAAAGTACCCTACTCTTGCCAATGGGTTTGGTGCTCCTATGGCGATATACTACGTGAAGGCTAGACATTCTTCTTTTCTGTGGCCTTTTGTCTTACATGTTATACACCAAACATGTTCACACTTATCCTTCTCCTTCATTATCTCTAACAATTGAATCCTTACCATAGCCAAATGTGACTGTACATATTCCATACATGCACCATCTCCTACAAGATATTCTTCTAATTTCATCGTGATTTCCAATGCTTCGGGCTGCGACATGACCTTTTGTTGTGTTAACGGACATTGGATGTGCAAAAATAGGCCTACTATAAACCATTCTCAGTGTTTTTCATCAATAATATGAAAGGTTAATCTATCCATTACATCTTTAAATCTATGGTCGAAGTCTCACACTATCTCATTTTGTACTTGCTTAATTTCCTTTAGCTCGGTAATATATTGAGATTCATATTTCGGCTTCTTGAATTCATTGAGAAATGCTTGTCCAATTTCTGCCAAAGTTATTTACTGTATGGTCGGTGTATTTATCTGGTACTTCATATACCATATCAGTGCACAATTTATAAAATTTGTTGCTAACTACACGATTTTTGTTGCTTCATCTTGGATGTTCTTTATAGTTCATACAGTCTCACATAGAAATAGATGTTGTTTTGGGTCCTTTGACCCAACTCCATGGAATTCAAGCATCCTCAACGTATTATCTATCCCTTCCATTCTGTTCTGCATCATATTTATCTTCAGTGATTCTAACTAGCTCTGGTTTTTTGTGTTGTTCCAACTACTCTGACTATTGCTCTAACTTCCTCCACTTATAACTATTTCTCTTGAATTGACTGCAGTTTCTTCTTCAATTATTGATGACACACAAGGGGTCACGGGTTCAATATAGATTCCAATATGAGATGGACCTCCTTCATCTATTAGGTAGTAATGAGTATCTCTCTGTTTCATTTTCCTCTATCCATATGGTATGATCTGAATTTCTACACAGGGGTCAATATCCTCAAATTCTCTGTGTTGCTCTCATTTCCTAGACATAGTCTCCTTATTGTTGTATCTAAACCTTTTCCCACATCACAATACTCCAATCTCTCTATCTAAGTTAGTATCTTCTCTTGACATCCTCATCCTATCCACTCATCCTTCCCCGTTTGAGACCTTCCTTCGGTCATCTCCCAATTCCCCTATGTGCACGGAAGTGCTTAGTTATCAGACTCCATTTTCATGAAATTTGTTTCACACAGTAACATATTTATCCAAGTAGACAATGCATTCAAATATATTTCACACAGACCTTTGAAAACGTCCCTCTCTGCGACATTGTAATACTAGGTACAATCTATTGCAGATTATGTAATATAACCCCCTAGTATATTGTTCAACCATAAATCTACTGCACAAGAAACTTTGCTACTTATTTTATTAAGTTATCGGACCAATTCATGAGTCCAAATTCTTAGTGATTCAACTCTATATCTCCCAACATTCTCCACTAGCCTTCCTAACCATTCATTAGTAAGAATCCAAAATTCACCAAAGAAGATTTCCTGCAGATCTGTGAAAACATACCTTTGTAACCATTGTTTGTTGCTCAGCCTAGGGATTCTATTCTTTTCTATGGAAAATATTCATTACTTTCTTTCCAACCATTCTTCAATCTCTTTTCTATTTGGCCTCCAAAACATTCCCATCAATTAAATTCCCCAGTCCCGACAATGGAACCATTTGTTGGCACGTAGGGTGATCCAAATTATGTTTAGAATGAAATGAAAGCAGAGAAATTACAATGAAATACTCTTGAAAATTTCCATAAATAGAGAAATAAACCAATACTTGATTTATATTAATGAAATAATTGTAAAGAGACTGTAAAAATACAGAGTGCAAGACTCGCTAGAATGGTGGCAGCTTTATCTCTGAGAAGAGATGTGACAGCTACATTGATTGGCCAGATGATCATTACAATGAGGCTTTGAAGGCATTTTATGTTAAACAGGAATTCCAAAACCATAGAAATCCAAAAACCTAACCCTAGGAGATGAAACACCAAAAGTCATGTGGGCCCCATTTGGGTAAGTTAGTACATTAACTTCCATGGGTCGTAACTTTTGCATATGATCTTCGTTTTAAGCGTGTGATATCCCGTTGGAAAGGTATTTTAGAGGATTACACATTATGTCTTAAAACTTTGACTTCGTCTATATTTTGACTATGGCATGCCAAAATAACATTGTTTAGGGCCCCAAAACATCCCTGGAAGTACAACAAGATATGTTGACATGAATACATACAAAATAAGCTAGTTGGATTAAGTGGGAGGCCACTAGTATCCACCTGGAAGATGTGTAGGGATTCAGATAGCCCCAGAAGGGTTGAAACCTATATTACAAATAAGTAAAGAAGAATGTGCTGAACTAAAAACTGACAAAAGGAGCCAGTTTGAACAGGTGGGTGAACACCAATATCCACCTGGATCAATCCTCCCCCCTTAGGAAACAATGGTCTCCATTGCGTTGAGTTCCCAGTGAAGAGGGGAAAGGATTTTATGAATCTGAATCCCGGTGAGCTCTGTGCTTTTTTGGAGAAGTTGTGTTGCTTGGTCTATGGAAAACCATCACAATCTTGTTGTTGATAGGGTTGAATATGCTCCACCAATTTGTTGTCTCTAGGTTTGATGGGGCATTGTGTAGTCACCTTTGTAGGTGAAGAAACAATATTCTTTTGCTGGATAGACGGTGTTGAGAGTGTAGTGGTTGTGGTGGTATTCTGTGCATCCTTTGAACAAACTATAAGGAGGATCAATTTTGTAGTATGAGAGATTACCTTGCGACATTATTTTGCTGGAGCAGTAGTCATAACTACTTCTGGTATCCGATAGAGATGACCTCCCAGAGTAATAATGACACTACTGGGTCTAGACTCATAAACAACATGATGTCTCCACATATATGGTTGGCCCAAAACCACATCAGAGACATCAATAGGGGAAAAATCACACACTACCTCATCCTTGAAGGGATGGATGCCATAGGACATGTGACACTACTTGTTGAAATAATGTAACTGCAAAGTGTATTCTAATTATTATTGTTGCATTATTCATTAGATCAATCCCTTATTGCAGATTGATCATGTTGGCTATTGTAAAAGACCAAATCCCCTTTTGTGTATTGGTCAAAACATAATTGTAATAGGCAGAATAAGAAGTCGGCCCCATAATATATTAAAGGGCCCCCATAATATATTAAAGGTGGTTATAACCACCCATAAGAAGAAGTTGGCCCTGCCAGTGAAGATACACCTCCATCCACATGTGCAAGAGTTGTATAAATAAGGATGCTAGTGCCTCATTTAGACACACACTCACTTGTTCATTGTGAAGAAAGTTTCGGAGCTGTAGTTGGAGGAGAGAGAGAGAGAGGCGCATTCTTGGGAGAGGAATTTATGTATTTGTTTGAGTTATATCTTGGCATTGTATTGGATATCTATAATAAGGAAGTTTCACTGGGTTTTCTCCCCCATGAGGGTTTCCCAGGATAAATGATGTGTCTCTTGTGATTGTGTATTTCTCATTGTTCCTATCTTATGCTATTGTTATCTAGTGAAATGAAAAGAACTCTAATAATAGCTTAAACCTTAACATGGTATCAGAGCTAAGATGAAGAGAGTATCTTTCACAAGAGAAAGTGAAAAACGTCACTGTTGTCATACATGCAAATTAGGGATTTTGTTGATGAAGTATTTCATCCCCAAAATGATCTAGAAAAGTGCACCCTTCCTCAAGGATCACTTTGGCATCCTCAGTGCAAATTTTCAGTGGCTAGATATCCCAGAAAGTGAAACCCTAGTTTCAAAAAGTACCAGAAGTACCAGAAAACCAAAGTCCCAGAAGTGCCAGAGTACCAGAGGTACCAGAAAACCAGAAGCACCAGTCCATAAATCCACTGTTCAAGTTTGAAGGGATAAACGTTGGATTTTCAGAAATCTGACTGCACCAACTTACTTGCCTAAGCTCAACGCATCTATCCCCTGGATCAGAATTTCAAAATTCAAAGTTTGAAAAATTAGGGTTTCCTGATAAAACCCTAAGTTGCAGTTGCAGTTGTAGTCTCAGAACCAGTTGCAATATCAATTGCAGTTGCAGTATTAGCTGCAGTTGCAGTTGCAGCCATAGTACCAGTTGCAATCACCCGTGAAGTTATTAAGAGTTGGTGATCATTACTGTTGCTACCAGATGGTGCCTCTATCTGCAAGTGCCGTCATAGGTATGTACTCACACATGTTTAAACAATTAATCTTTAAAGGGTATTTGTAGGAGAAGGGATCTCTTGCCATAGATCTAGAAGGATCTCAAGATCCAACACATTCATAGGAATAATGCAGCCTAGGTGTGATTATTCTGATATGCATCTATTTGTTATGACATTATTTTGATCAGTGTTGCATGTTGTAGCTATGACCATCATTCTAACCTTTGATCAAAATCTAAGGCAAGGTATTAGATGGATTAAAAGTTGAGATCATAGAGTTTATCCTCTAAACCAACCTTATGTCAAGATACCAAATTGTCTTAGTACAAAACATAGGTTGAAGAAATCCCTTGTCATCTTGAGTGAAGGATACTTGGAGGAAAAGAAAACAAACTCATTCTTGAGGACAAGGCTCCAAGTTTGATTAATCAAGTTGATAAGATTCAAAGGTGCACATGACAAGTTGATGACTACCCCTTTACAAGTAACCACTATAGTTGAGATAACAGTCTTTGTAAAGTATTATAATTGATAGAATGTGAGCATATAAAGGTAAATACTTAATGTAATCATTTGCTTGATACAAATAACACCTCCTCTAGGAAAAACCTCATGTGTTAGTTCTAGGTTGCCATGGAGGAATGTTCGATCACAACACTATAAGAGTGTTGACCTCATTTCGTAGTGTATCTCTTACTTTTGATCGTTTCTTCAGACAAGCCATGAGTGATATCTCTAAAGGAGCTATTGTGATGATTATTAGTGTTATTGCTTTATCTATTATTATCAAAAGGATATTGTTCTTGCTTGTTGTTTTGTTGACCTTGTTTCAGGTCACATGTGATAACCCTAAGAAAGTTATAGTGAAGGTTGCAAAAGGATGAGACATGAAGAAAACTATGTACATGACCATATATACTCATGTACCAAAGAATATGAAGAATAAGCTATCTCTTGAGATTCAGAATATCTCATATGAATATTGACTTAAAGGAGCAGAAGGCTCCAAAAATGACTGAACATTAGAACAGGAAGGAGATCTCATTTGCAGCCTGAATTTGTCTTCCATATTTAGAATTGGTATGCAACATCAAGTATACCTTGTAAGAGATGATGAAGTCCTTTTAGACTCAAAAGAAATCGAGAGTAAGCCTGATCTCAGAAAGGATCAGATGAAGAGACAACTTCCAGGCCTGGAAGACAGATGTTGTGAGAAGACTATATCGTAACTTCAGAGACTCCTAGGAGATATGAAATCTCTAGGATAATTCGCTTGTTTTAGTGACAAAGAAGGAAGCCAGTCAGAAAGAGTAGGATATGAATTCTTCAATGAAAAGATAAGTCAGTATTGACTTCCAATATTGATCTATACAAATCAAACATGTTGTAGATGTACAAAGCTTGATGTATGTCTAGAGGATTCTCCCAGCAAAAAGGGAGAAGACTATGACAAGACACTTATTGAAGAAACAGTTCCAGTACTTATGAAGACAACCACAACAACCATGATTCATATATAGTATGAGATGCAGGGGGAGAAATCCCCATATTTAAAATTTGAGTGGCAGTTGGTGCAGTACATTAGTTGGGTCATGAAGACATGACTATGATAGCATTACCCCCATGAAAGAAGAAGAGCTATCCTCAGTATCAGTTGTTGAGCCACTCTCAGTTTCAGACAAAACTGTTTTTGTGATAAAATAAGAGGAGTTACTCTCATATTTTTGTAGCCATAGTGAGATTGAAGCAGACATTCTCAGCCTCAGAGCAGCTGCATGTGCAGAAACCCAGATTCCAGAAGGAACAGTTGCAGAGAGAGTAGAGGACATACTCCCAAACAGTGAGACAGATAGTGCCTTGCAGAAAGCACATAGTGCTATCACATGATTGTGTAGATTGATTTGTCGCTGAGCAAGTGTACCAGATTGGTACAATGTAATAAGAAAAATTGATCTGAATATTGAAGATAGAAAGACTCATGTTGAAGAAGGATCTATACGTGTTGAAGCAAGCTCCTAGAGCTTGAAATTGCAGAGGATAGACAATTTTCTGACGAGCTTGGGCTTTACCAAGAGTACAGATGATTATAACCTCTACTTCAAGGTTATGAATGATGAGCCGATGATATTGTTGCTGTATGTGGATGAATTATTCTTAACTAGAGAAGAAAAACTCATCACCGAATGTAAGAAGAAGCTCGCTTCAGAATTTGAGATGAAAGACATTGTCCTAATGCATTATTTCTTAGGTCTTGACATATGGCAGAGCCCATAGAGAATATTCCTTAACCAAGGGAAGTATGCAGTCGAAATCCTGAAGAGATTATACATGTTGGAGTGCAAGTCCATGAATACATCCATGGAAATGAAGTTGAAGCTACTGGTTGACACTTTGTCAGAATTGATTGATGCCACACTGTATAGACAGATCATTGGATCAGTGATGTACCCGACGAACACCGGACCAAATATCTATTTTTTCGTGAACACCTTGAGTCAGTTTCTGGTAGAACCCAGACATGTTCACCTAGTTGCTGCAAAACATGTGATGAGGTACCTTAAGGGTACATTAGATTTTGGTCTCAGCTATGATGGAGATCATGATTTCACACTGAGTGGGTACACTGATTTAGATTGGGATGAAAGTGTCTCTAACATGAAGAGCACTTAAGGATGCTATTTCAGTTTGGGATCAACCATGATCTCATGGCAGAGTAGGAAGCAATCCAACATTTCTCTCAATATAGCGGAAGCAGAATACATTGCTGCATGTTCTGCCAACTACGAAGCTATATGGATTCGAAATTTGTTGACCGGTCTATTCGACCTAGAGATGGAAGAAACCACGATTCCATGTGACAACCATAGTTGCATAAAGATGACAAAGAATCCTATATTTCATGACAATTCGAAGAACATAGAGATCTGATATCATTACATCCATGACGTGGTGCAGAGAGGAGCCATAAAGCTCCAATATGTTAGCACATATGAATAGGTTGTCGATGTGTTGACTAAGCCTCTATCTCATGTAAAGTTTGAGCACTTTTCGAGATAATCTTGGTATAGTCTGAAAGGACCTCTCTCGAAAGGGGGAGTAGTGTTGTGTTGATATATGCTAGCCTAGTACTATGCTTCCAGCTTAATTGTTGTGACGTAAATCCAGTCTAGTACTGTGCTTCCAACTTAATTGTTGTGTTGAGATATGTCAGCCTAGTATTGTTCTTCCAGCTTAATTGTTGTGACATGAAGCCAGTCTAGTACCATGATTCTAACTTAATTGTTGTGTTGAGATAGGCCAACCTAGCATTGTTCTTCCAACTTAATTGTTGTGACATAAATCTAGTCTAGTATTGTGTTGCCAACTTAATTGCTATGTTGATATTCTAGCTTAATTGATGATGCCAACTTAATTGTTGTGTTGTGATTCCAACTTAATTGATGTGTTGTGATTCCATATTAATTGTTGTGATGATGTGACCAGCCTCGTGTTGTGATGATGTGACCAGCCTCATGCTGTGATTATGTGACCAACCTCGTGTTGTGATGATGTGTTTCCATCCTTGTGTTGTGATGATGTGTTGCCAACCTTTGTGCTGTAATATTGCTGCTTTTGATGTTGTATCATCCTTGTGCTATTATTGATGATGAGAATGTATTAGTTTTATGCTAATCCATGTTGATGTAGTTGATGATGATGATTCCACTTTAGCCTCTTGTTGAAGATGATGATGATGATGCCACTTCAGCCTCTTGCTGAAGATGATGATGATGATGCCACTTTAGCTCCCGAGTCCTTGTTGAAGATGATGATGATGATGATATTATTTCATATTTAATGCTGAAGATGATGATGATGTTACCTTAGCCTCATACCGATGAGGATGATGATGCTACTCTAGCTGCATGCTGTGTTGATGATGCTCTAGCCTCTGTGCTGTGTTGATGATGAGAAAAAATTCTGATGATTTATAGATACACCAGTCAGTGTTCCAAGATGATATTGATGATGTTGTCCTCTCACCCAATTGATGTTGTTGATGATGTTGTTCTGTTTGTCACCTGATGCCGTTGTAGAATACCCTTATTGTTAAGGGGGAGTGTTGAAATAATGTAAATGCAAAGTGTATTCTATCTATTATTGTTGCATTATTCATTAGATCAATCCCCTATTGTGGATTGATCATGTCGGCTATTGTAAAAGACCAAATCCCCTTTTACGAATTGGTCAAAACATAATTTTAATAGGAAAAATAAGAAGTTGGCCCCAACATATATTAAAGGTGGTTATAACCACCCAGAAGAAGAAGTCGGCCCTGCCAGTGAAGAGACACCTCCTTCCACACGTGCCAGAGTTGTATAAATAAGGAGGTTAGTGCCTCATTTAGACACACTCTCACTTGTTCATTGTGAAACAAGTTTCAGAGTTGCAGTTGGAGAAGAGAGAGAGAGGGAGGTGCATTCTTGGGAGAGGACTTTCTGTATTTGTTTGAGTTATCTCTTGGCATTGTATTGGCTATATATAATAAGGAAGTTTTATTGGGTTTTCTCCCCCATGAGGGTTTCTTAGGATAAATGATGTGTCTCTTGTGATTGTGTATTTCTCAGTGATCCTATCTTATGCTATTTTTATCTAGTGAAATGAAAAGAACTCTAATAATATCTTAAACCTTAACATTGTTGGCTGAAACAGAGATCTCATCCCTGGTGAAGCCACCCGATGTTGTATGGTTGCGGGTGTGGTTTTGTCGAAAAACCCAACTGTTTGATGGACTTAGCTGATATGAGGTTCTTCTGGTTGCCTTTATCAATAATAAAATGCAATGGGGTCCCTTCACCCACATCTGTGAATGGAAGAGGCCCTCCCCCTCTTCAGGATCTACTGATTCTTCTAGTTGAATTGTTGTGGTTGCGACAATGGGAGTGGGGTCTACGTCGATGATCTGTCTATTTTCAATATTTTTTGGATCGGATTCTGAATCAGGGTTCGGATCTATGTCTTTGACCTTGGCCACCAATGACTATTTCGAGCGAAATTCATTGGTTTTGTTCCAGGGGATTTTGTGGAAGTCACACCACTTCCCAGTGTCATTCTTCGTCTTCCCTTTACCCTTTTTTTCCCGTGTCTTGGACTAGTTTTCTAGAGACTGTTGGTTAGGGCCATCTTTACCATGCTTTGGTTGTTGCATATTTTCAGACCTGAACTCCCATTTGTTCCGGTGCCTAAATTTATTCTCGATTTTGACAACATATCGATAGGCAACTCCCAATGATGAGATTTTTAGGAAATCCATTTCGGTTTGGATGTACCTATGCAGATTTACACGGTATTTCAGAACCAGATTCCACTCAGAGTCCATGATACCTAGCTTGGTGCGCAAGGTATGGAAAGTATTTGTGAACTCGAACACTATTTGTCTCTTCTCTTGCTTCCATGTGGTCCATCTCATGTACTAGTGTTCATAGTTATCAACATGATAGTACTGTTCTTTAACCGCATCCACAAAAAAATCCCAAGTGGGCTCGTTCCCATATATTCCAGATTCCTTTATGGAACTTTTCTCCTAGTAAGTTTCCCACCAATGTTTGACATGAGGGACATCCTTCAGGAGTGCGAAGGTGATATTTTCCCTGTCGGAAAAAAATTGAACAGAGAAATAACCTTCTAATAGATTTAACCATTTTTCTAGGGCATTTGCATCTATTTGACCTTCAAATACAAGAATATCAAAATTAACTTCTACCTTGAAGGGAGACGTTCCTCAAAAATGGTAGTTTGATGAATATGCGCCTGTTGCTATCGGTAGGCATTGAAGGATGTGTGCAAAATTCTCCATCATTTCATCCCTCTGTCAGGCGAGAAATTTCTCAAGAAACAGTTTAATAGAATCTTCTGCTCCGTCATTTTTCTTTTCTATCACCATCGAGGTTTTCTTGGGTGTGCGAGAGTGATTGTCCTCAAGAGAGACAAGCTTGAGACCCAATTGGATATACTCGGACCTTGTCGGGGACATGTGTTGAAAAACGATCAAGAGTAGCTTGCTCTGATACCACTGATCCAGATTATGTTCAGAATGAAATGAAGGAAGATAAATTACAATGAAATACTCATGAAAATTGCCAAAAAAAGTGAAATAAAACAATACTTGATTTCTATTAATGAAAGAATTGTAAATAGACTGTAAAAATACAGAGTGCAAGACTCGCTAGAATGATGGCAAATTTGTCTCTGAGAAGAGATGTGACAGCTACGCTCATTCGCCAGACGATCATTACAATGAGGTTGTGAAAGCCTTTTTATGTTAAACAAGAATGCAAAAACCCTAGACATCCAAAAACCTAACCCTAGGAGATGAAACCCCAAAAGTCATGTGGACCCCATTTGGGTAAGTTAGTACATTAATTTCCTGGGGTCATAAATTTTGCATACGATCTTTGTTTTAGGCATGTGATAGCCCATTGGAAATATMTTTTAGAGGAATATGAATTATGCCATCAAAATCTAACTCCATCTACAATTTGACTGTGGCACACCAAAATAACATTGTTTAGGTCCCCAAAATGGCCCTGGAAGTACATCAAGATGTGTTGAGAAGAATACATACAAAATAATCAGTTGGATTAGGTTGGATGCCACTAGTATCCACTTGGAAGATGTGTAGGGATTTAGACAACCCCGAAAGGGTAGAACCATCAATTACAAAGAAGTACAAAAGAATTTGTTGAACTAAAAAGTGACAAAAGGATCCAGTTGGAACAGGTGGGTGGCCACCAATATCCACCTAGATCACAGGGGGTAGACCCTGGGTTAATTAGTCACATACCAACAAAACCCTTAGACACTGACCCTTTCATCATCACCTGCAGATTAAGTGAAGTCTCGCCTAATGAATCTAGAGGGGTTTCAAGAACCGAGGTTCCACAATGATGAGGGGAAGTTAGGCATTATTCAGACCCTTTACTTGCATGCACAATTTTCATAGTTAACAGTTATATTGTCATCAAATGTAATCTCTGCGCAACATTACAACATCATATATGATCTATTCATTCAACATAAACTAGAAAAGAACATAAACACCATAACACACAGATTTACATGGTTCACCCAATTGGGGCTACATCCACAACAATTGACTTCTTATATTATTCATTCATATCTTCTTACAATTGCGCACTATGCTACAAAATATACAATATTAATACCATCCCAAACCTTCCTAGTCATTCTGGTGCAGTGCGAGTTCACTCCTTAGCCATACTACCAATTTCTTCCTTTGCTCAACTCTCTTACCCAAAAAACAATTGCAACTTACATATGATATCACATTCTCACTCTCATATCCCCCCCTCTATATCCTTCTTACATATTTATACATCCTAATAGGGCTAATCCCATTACCAAAAAGTAGACAAAGTGTCCCCCAAAACACATTACAAAAAGTGGACAAAATGTCCCCAAGCCTTGCGGTATATAACCATTTTATTCCTTCTGCACATTGCTTCGTTGCACATGCCAGTACATCTTCTAACTATATTTTACCCTTTTAACTCATTTTAGCGCAGATCCCAAAACTTATTCAAAATTACTCCCCAACAAGGACACCTTGGAAAGAGAAAGTTGGAGGGATGCCTTGATTGTAAGACTCAAGGAAGTCTTAGAAATTATTATTTTACGAGAAAGCCTTGGGAAGGAAAGATGGATCGCTCGAGGGACTAGATAGCAGAGAAGGGGATTCCTGAGCCTGGGCCTGGGCCTATAGGGTGAGCCTGGGCCTGGAGGGTGAGTGACCGCAAGGAAGAGGAGACTTCAATAATTGTTGTAATTTATTGGTTGGAAGCATGCACACAATGGGTATGTCAAGGAAAAATGGTGATCCAAGCACATATGATAGCCACATGGATGCAAATCCATGAACCAACATGGACAAGTATTATGATAAATGTAATTTTTCCTCTTGAATTATGGACCGCAATAGAATGTTTTTTCATAAAAGTAGAATTAATATGATTTTTACTTGAAATTGTTGTAGGCAGATTCTGAAATGCCAAAGTATGAATGAGGATCAGACTGTGAGAGAAAAAAAGGAAAATAATGTTGAAGCGATTGAAGGATAAAGGCATGATAGGTTCTATTGATAAATAGCATCGAAGATAGTGTTCCTTTAAAGGGGGAGGGGATTGTGACACCCCCCTTTCTAAACCTACAATTATGTGTAATTAATCATGATTTATGGCTTCCATGCAATGGCATACAAACAATGTAAATGTATTATTGTTTAATTTAAATGCCAATCACTAACTGTCAGGGTGAAGCCTTGAAGTACTGGACATGATACCATTAGAGTAAAGAGTGAATAAACCTAGAGAGGGGCTCATCACGCTAAAGAGGGTCCAAGCCTCCTTGCTAATAATATTTGATTTTGAGATATTCAGATTAATCCCCTCAACCCAAATTTCAAGAAAAAATAGTTAATGAGGAAGGGCTGGTGGTTGAGAAACCAACCACCCTCAATGAATACAGGTATGGGAATACCTGGTTAGGACAACTGAACTGTTAGACAGAGGTGCCACATAGTACCATCCCTACAACAAATATTGACCACATGGGTTCCTTCTGATAGAAGGACAAGGACAAGTCCATAACCTTCCTATGTGGAGGCATGCTATAGAAGGCATGCAGGAAGATAGAGAGGAAGCTTCATGACTAGAGGGGGGATGAGATTTGATTTCTGGTGGTCAGAGGAGAAGACCTATAGAGAAGGAAAAATGGGTATGTGTGCAAGAGAGAGTAACATTCACTCGTCAATCACCCTGAGAATTTTGAGAGAGACTCCTTGTTGGTATCATGGCTTAGAAAAAGGGTGTCTAGAGTGCTAAGAATGAATTCATATGAAACTACGGTTGGGTGGAAAGGGAAACACCCACAGTTAGTTGGTTGTTCTCAATTGTGAAACAGATAAGTATTTGCATATTTTGAGTAGTGAATAAAAATAATGACTTATATCTGTGAATGTGTTGGCAGCCAATTCACTTTTTTCTATTGTCTTATAAGCTACCTACACCAATGATTTGCAAACATCAATTTTTTGTCGCAATTTTCAAATGAACGACACTTTTATTTTTCGCGACATTTGCACATTTACCTTCATTTTGTTTTCACGACTGTAAGCGTGAAAACTTAATCTTTCGAAGTCGCATTGAAATCATTATTTGAACTGTCGTTATCTTTCTTGTCAGTATGCCTATTGCATTTACATTTCGTTTATTGCTATGCAGTTTGCAAAAGCCCTTTCGATCTGTACTCATTGGAAATTCTTGGGTTGATTTTGTGACTTTGTCTCGCTAAGTTTGTGATGCATTGGCATTTGGATTTATGTGTTTTGATCTACTTGATCATTGGTTTCATGATAATATTGTCGATGTTATGATTAAACCCTTGATATATTTCATTTGGTATGACACCTAGTTTCAAACATATTCGCACATTGGTTAAATTATTGATATGAGTTGATACATTGGCACAAGGTTAAATATTTGATTTTGGTTTCAAATTGAATAATTAATGGTTTAAAACTTTGGCACAACGTTGATTGCGCATTGGTTTATACACTTACCATTTGATTCATTAGTCGGCCGAGTGACATGACTGTTGAGTTATGTTATAATGGGTAGAATAGCTATAAGCATGCGGTTGTACTTTGGCAATAACTTTTTTGCATGGCAGAGATAAACTCCACCACCTTCGCACGATGGTATTTATGCCTATCCCTTATTCACCGTTTACCTATGTTAGCTCGGATAGCCCGTCATGAATTTTACTCCTGTGTGTGCTATGATCCAAACCTCGAACTTACCGTGTGTTCGGATCCATGGCACCAGTCGTGCGGATCGAGTCGAACGACAACCAAGCCTTGTTAATGTTTGACAATGCCCGTAAAGACTTGGAGGCTAACGGTTGGCTCACCTTCGTGCAGAGATTTGAGGGTTTTAACTTATTTGTGGCACAACAGTTCGCTATGACTTTTGATGGCAGTAGAGCCAAGGTGGGTGAAATCCAGTTGGAAATCGATGAGGGATTTATCAGTTCTTCTACAGGGTTACCTGCAGCAGGCCAGCGTTGGTTCAAAAATTCGAAAGTGGAAGAGGTTCCATGGCCGTTGTTGTTTCTCTCGCGCAAAGTCACCTCTTGTGACAGAGGTATGCCCATATCTATGCTTAAAACACGATGGCACGACCTTTTGATGCTATTCAAGCAGTTCGTGACCTGTGAAGGTCGATACAGACTCGTTTTTCTCTACCACCTGCGGTTTCTAATGAATTTTATAGGGTATCCGTTGAATATGCCTTTCTACTTTCAGTGCAGCTTATATAAAATGTCGAAAAGGTTTAAAAAGGAGAAGGCTGACAGTATCCTGTTCCACCATGGGCTTATTAAACTTATCATTGTTTATCACTTGAGTTTACATGGTGATAGCTGGAGAGCTTTCGTCGCTCGAAATGGTTTCGATGACACGGACCCTATACAGGTTGACAAGCCTGTGGTAAATGAAACCAAGGCTGGGCCATCCGTGCCCTTCCATATCCTATTGCCCGCTCCTAAGCCTTTGGTCGACCCTCCTATTGACTTACCAGACATTGGAACTGAGAAGGTCGAGGCTATAAAGAAACCTATGAGCAAAAATCCCAAGGCAAACCCTACTGCTAATGCCAAGGGTAAAAAGAACTTTCGTCTTATTTCAAGGATGGCTAGAAACAAACCTAAACCCTCTGTTGAGTCAAAGCCTATAATCCTTTGTGAGGATTCATATTCTGACATAGAACGTTTCTTAGCCAGTGAGTACCCCTACTCACAGGGCTTATGCCCCGAACCACCTTATGATTTCATAACGAATCTTCCTCCCTGCCTAAGGAATAACCCCAGCTACCCTGGTATTAAATTTCCTAGCGAAACCCTCAGCAATGTGTCCAAACCCTCGCCTGCTCTTTCAAAACCCACACAACCGTCATGTGACCAATGTGAGTTATGGTTGGAATGATACTACATTGATGTTCCCATACTTCAATCGAAAATTCAATCGCTAGAAAGTCAAGTTGCAGAATTGATCAGCCAAAGAGACCAGCTCCAAGCAACTGATAAAAAGCAGAAGACAACTGGCTCCATCCTTTTCAAGAATGTTGAATCGGCCACGACTGTTATCCACTCCAAATTGTCGTGATCCAGCCATACAGGTATGAATTTTGATATCGTTTTATTTTTGTGAATGATTAAGGTTAATATAATGATTTGAATTCTGTTTTCAAATAGCTTTGTCTCTCATTCAAATGCCTCTGTCATTCGTTGTTCATCCTGTACATTGTTTTTCTTTGCTAAAAATAAATGGAGTTTTGTTTTGATACATGATTTGATCATTCCTAGTTTAGTTACCGGTAGATTTTTATTAGGATTTGAATGGTTCGATTGGATTTGATTTGATTGAGTAACGAAACTGATGGTTTGCTTTCAATTGAATTCGTTTTGCATCTATTCTGAACAGGAAGTTTTTCATGCTCAATTTAGAATATGATCATGTTTGGATTTGATTTTGTTATGGTTCATACGCTGCGATTGGAAAGAGATTTCAATAAGTTTGATTGTTACGATCTTGTGATATGTCATGTAATCTTCTCAGAATAGGAATACAACTCTGTTTGGTTTCAATTTGGAAGGAACTTCTCTGTTAAACCTGTGCAAATGCGCCCGAATCGTCGAACGATTTTGGATTCATAATGACTATGTTAAAACCTTTTCTGTTCGATTCACTCTTATTCTGATTGGATTATCCCATATCTTGAGTTGGCAAGATTGTTTTATGAGCTGGATTCGTGTTTTCATTGCTACTCCGTTTGATTTGTAAAAACAAATTGATCAACATCCATTATTTTTGTCAAATCCGATTATAATTCATTGTCAAATGAACAATTTTGATCGAAGTCAATCGATCTTGTTTGCCCAATTTGCGATAACAAATTACGAATTCTGTTGCCAATCAATCGATCCTGTTATGATTTTATTTGAATTGATTTTCGCGCCATTTTGAATTGATCTATTCGTGGCATGAATCGTTTACTGTGTCAACATAGTTATAACGATTTTAAAATGATCTTGTCTGATTCATATCTCCTATTGATAAGGCAACATAACAATTGCTTGCGATTTGTTTTGATTATGTTGATTTCGATTTGATATGAAACGATTGTGTTGTTGTTCTATATAATTTTGTCACCCGACTTTGTGGTAACAAACAAAACAGAGTACGCCTATCTCTGTGGTCTTTTAATTGATTTGGATCCTGTTTGATTTCGAATGGTATAACAACTTCAAATTGAATGATTCATTTTCAAACAACTATTGGATGTTAATTGAATTTGATTTAAAAAAAAATATTTTAATCGATTTTGATGATGATTCTGTATCTTATCTAGACCAGCTACAGAATTGCAAGATTCTGTAGCTAGTCTATAAGATTAGATTTTTATCATTTTGTTAATAAAGAATCCTTATAACTTGTTCATTTTTGGCCCTTTTCAGGTAAATTCGAATTGAATGGGACATGTTGGACATGCTAGGGGAATATTTGTGTATTTTAGTTTTACTTTAGATTCTTAGTTTAGTTAAACTTGGGATATCTTCCCAGATTTTATGTAAACAGTTTGATAACTTCTACAGGGAGGTTTTACCCTGTGGAAAAACTTATAAATACTTATTATTTTTGTAATAAGGATCATTCTCACTTGTGGGAGAACCAGGCTATGGATTTCTAATACAAACTGAGACAAGAGTTGATGTTCTGCTACATCTTTTGCTTTTCATAATATCAATCTTTTGTTTCATGTTTATGCATATCAATTTGCATTTGATTAGTGACTACTTTAGCTATCATGGTCTTTTGCAGAATGATATGATTGAATTAATGTGATACATGCCTGATTTCTTTCACTAATTTAAAGAATACAACAATTAATTAGTTCAACTCATGAATGACAAATTTCTCTTCTTCATCAATTGAACTATTATGTATAGATCTTTGCATACAGGTTTATCTAACTGTGAAGATTTATAAATTATAAGATTGTTGTTATTTTTATGTCTTGTTTGTCCTGTAAATAAACTTGAAGAGCACTGCAGCTATCGTTTACGAGAAGCTTCTGGATAATTCAGAGCGGGTTTCCTCCTTCCGATAAGCTAGGACGATTATTATACACAGGACAAATCTGGAGTATTTCTCCAGGTCAGTTTGCTATTATTTTTGTTAATTTCTTTAGTATATTATTAGGATTTTAGTTAGTTATATTTGTAGTTTAGATTAGTGTTTTAGTTTAGTTAGTTTTCTGTTTTATTTCTGTTCATAAAATTATAAAATCAACAAAAATACGTTTTACTGTCTTAGGGCAGAATATAAATTAATTTTTCAGGTTTTATTTAAATCTGTAAATTGTAGATATTGTACATTTTGTGAATAAGTTATATTTCATTTAGTAGTTAGATAGTTAATTAGTTAGATTTAGTATAGTAGTAGTTAGTATATTGTATATATAGAATAGTTAGATTAGTTTAGTTTGGTTTAGTAATTGGTTCTAGTTTTTTTGTTAAATACTTAGTTTTATTTAGATTAGTTTAATAGTTTGTTTTATTTGTTTTTAGTTAGATTAGTTACTTTAGATTAGTTTTCTTTTGTTTCCTTAGGACTTAGATCGGCTAACGGAGCCACTAAACCTGTCAGGGTGGTTCATCCAAAACGGCTTGGGTTATTAGACAACCCTAGACCGGTTCCACTCTCTCAGTTGACGGACGGTCGATTTCGCCCGTCAACAAATGGTGCTAGAAGGAGGGCCTGAACTTAATTAATGGCACGAGGCGGTCGCAAGAATCCTCCACCCCCTAATCGCTCACCTATTGTGACTAGAAGCCATTCAAATGATAATATCCCCCCTCAAACAACAACTACTTCAACAGACGATCCACAGATCACAGTTGAGCTAGCAACCCCTAATCCTACAGGTGGTGACATACAAGAGATTGCCCGTCAATCTCTTATAAAAACACATAGTGCCTTAGCTCGTCTGAGGCAACCAAACCGTCCGTGGGGTCAACCTTTGGACTTCTTTGATATCAGAGAACAATTAGGAGACACTAACCTCACTGTGAATCCCATAGATCCAATCTTAAATCTTGCTGCAGGAAGATCTGGGATACCTCCTTCACAACCTCCATCATCTCCTTCCTCTTCTGGAGGAGATTCCTCTGATGAAGGCGATTCCCCTTCTCATCCTTCTACACCCACTACCCCAATGGAAAATCAGAACAACCCTGCTAGACCCTGGCTTGATCAGGATGTTGTAGCTGTACCTGGAGCTCAGCATCCTCTACCTAAGTACCCGGAGAAATGGCTTCCCAAGTTTGATCCTGACTCAAAACAGATAGCTGAAGATCACATTAAAAAGTTCATGTTATCCATAAGACTCTGCAATGTCGAACATGAAGACGTTGTCTATAGGTTGTTCCCTTATACTTTTGAGGGTAATGCATCCACATGGTACTTTTCCCAACAACCCCATACCATCGTGTCTTGGGAAAAGTTTGAGTCATGCTTTTTGGAAAAGTTTGGAGACGGTAAACCTTCAGAAGTCCTAGTCATGGACCTTTCTAGCTTAAGAATGAAACCAAAAGAAAAATTTAAAGACTTTAATCAAATATTCTTAACACTTAAAAACTGAATCCCTGTGGATTCCATGCCTGCTGAGAGTCTTATAATAGATTACTACACTAAAGCTTTGCATCCGAGCATAGATATTTGGGTTAAATGATCTAAGAAAGCGATGTTGTTAGAAGCCTTTGAGGAGGCCAACCAGATTGAAAAAGACATACTTAGCCTTAAATACTCTACTAGAAATGAAACTGAGACTAGTTCTTCTTCCAAAAAATAAGATTGAAATCCTCCCCAGGCCCACTCAAAGTAAAACACAACCTGAAAACTCTGATTTGGAAAACCTAACCAAAGTTGTTCAAAAACTGTCAAATCAAGTTATAGACTTGAAAAGGTCGACCGAAGAAGCTTCCTCGAGTAAAGGGCCTTACAAACCCCCGTTCCGGAAGCCTTTTCCAACCAACCGACCTAACCCAACCACTGAAGGCCTAAATCTAGAAAGTTTGCAATGTGCCCTTCAAACAATTCTAGAAGCCCAAGATAACTTGATGCCTCCTGAGATTCTTGAGGAGGTAGTTGAACAAGAGACAGTCCAAGAAGAAGAGTCTTCTCCAAACATTTTTGGACATTTCTCGGATAGCATCTTTCAAGCTAACTTCGAGACAGTTCATCCTTATAACACTAGGAGTAAGACAACAAAGAAACCTTCTACCGAAAACACTACAACTTTGCCTCCAAAGAAATCTAAACTAGATGAGACTAAACAGAGTAATGTGAACCCCAACTTAGATTATGATGTTGTTGAAGATCTTAAAAAGTTAAGGGCTAACATTTCTATTTATGAGTTATTGAAGTTTCCATTTTTGTTTCAAAAAATGTTGCAAAATACTTTTGAGAATGGAAAAAATGGTAATTCTAATGGTAACAAGGTTGTGCAAAACAAAGTCCCTCAGAAGACTTCCACTAAAAATAATCCTGATCCTCAAGATAAAGGAAGCCTTCTTGTAAGTAATGTAAATAATGTAAATAATGTAGATAAAGTAGCTTTAGAAACTATGAGTAAAAAGCCGCAAGCTACCACTCTTAGTACTCGCAAAAATGTACCTCCTTTCTTGTTAACTTTCGAAATTTTCAATAGAAACGTGCATAATTGTATGGTGGACTCAGGGGCATCATCCAATGTGATGCCATGGTCTGTCTGCCAGAAGATTAACGCTGAAGTAGAACCCTCGACTTTAAAAATCATACAACTTGATTGAACCAATGTTAAAGTTATAGGCGAACTAAAAAATGTGCTTATTAGATTATCGTCTAAGCCCAAGGTTCATCAAATTATTGATATAATTGTTGTTGATATTCCAGAAGTGTATGGTCTATTTTTAAGCAGGAACTGGTCAGAGCAGCTACAGGGTTACTTCGCGACAGACTGGTCTCACTTATGGCTTCCAAAGAACGACAAGCTCAACAAGATCAGGGTGAATCGTGAATGCTACCTTAAGTTCACGGTCATAGATTTGAACGATCCTAATGAACCATTCACACCTTCTGTTGATTCACCCGAAGTCCAAGGGATGGACACCTTCTTCAGAAATTTCATGGCCGAGGCTTAACCTATCATCAATCCAGAACAACAGTCTGAGATTGCAGCATATATGCAACCAAAAGCTTCTATACAACGGTCTCATGAGCCCGATGGAAATCAAATTTGGTCTCTTTATTTCGACGGGTCTAAGTCTAAAGAAGGAGTTGGTGCAGGCTGCATCATTATCGATTTGGCAGGTAACAAAACATTAATTGCATGTAGACTAGAATTTGAATGAACTAATAATACTGCAGAATATGAGGCTTTACTGCAAGGTCTCAGAAAAGCTCTAGATATGAACATTCAAAACTTGGTTGTATTTGGCGACTCTGAAATAGTGGTTAGATAGGTAAGAAATTCTATCCACTGTCTTTCTCCGCATATCAAGAGCTACCAGTCTGAGGTATGGAGTTTAATGATTAAATTTTCTGCTTTCAATATAAATTCCATTTCTAGATTAAATAATGCTGAAGCGGATCTATTAGCTAATGTAGCCTCTAAACTTCTTCCTGCAGAAGGCTTGTCCCCAGATGCATTCTCCATTGAGTTGTTGTTTCGACCATCCATTCCCGACAACATCACGAACTGGAGAGTCTTTGATGACGATCAACAGATCATCAACTTTCTGCACATGGAAGAAACCTTTCAAGGCGCGGTGATAGATGAACGCACACACGATGACAATTTGCACAATTTTTTGGTAATACTTGATTCGAAAACTTCTGAAGCTTTGTCGGACATGGTAAATTCCATACCCAAATCTATAGTTATATTAGAGAAGTTTTATGATTTTGAAGATAAATTTAAAAAGACGGTCAACTGTAAAACCAATAGTTCCTCGTTGTCTTATGAAAAAGTAAACTTAGGAACTAATGAAAATCCTCAGTGCATTAACCTAGGCTTGGGATGTTATAAACAAGAAAAAGATGCATTCATTAAATTGTTCAAAGAATTTAAAGATTTCTTTGCATGGACGTATGATGACCTCAAAAATTTTGACCCTAATATCATACAGCATGTCATCCCGATGAAGCCCCAAACCTTACCCTTCCAACAAAAACTAAGGAAAATGCACCCTAAACTGGAACTGACCGTTCAAAAAGAATTGAATAAGCTCCTTAATGCTAAAATAATTTTTCCTGTTAGGCACACTCAATGGGTTTCTAACCTTGTCCCAGTTCGGAAGAAAAACAGGGAAATCCGACTCTACGTAGATTTCTGAAACCTCAATAGAGCGTCTCATAAAGACAACTATCCTGTCCCACCCATGGAACAAATCCTTCAACAGGTATCTGGTTCCGAGAGGCTATCCCTGTTAGATGGTTTCTCTAGATACAACCAAGTCCTGATGTCTCCACCAGATCAACTCAAAACTACCTTCCGTACCCCGTGGGGCACTTATGCTTATCGTAAAATGCCCTTTGGATTGATTAATGTTGGTGCCACCTTTCAGAGAGCGATGGACATCACTTTTCGAGTCTTAATCAATCAGTACATTGTAGTTTACTTGGATGATGTGACTGTATATTCTAAAAACAAAGATGATCATCTAGCTCACTTACGAGCCGTTCTACTGCGCTATCGTAAGTACGACATCTCCCTGAATCCTAAAAAGTCCATCTTTGCGGTAGAACAGGGTAAACTCTTAGGATTCATTGTGTCTAGCGAAGGAATGATTATTGACCCCGAGTGGACTCAAGTCATTGCAAAACTTCCCCCTCCTACATCCAAAAAATCCATGCAGTCTTTCTTAGGCCAGATTAACTTTGTGAGGAGATTCGTCCCCAGTTTCTCCGAAATGGTCAGGTCTTTACAGAATTTGATTAAGAAAGACACCCAATATGACTGGGGACCCATAGAAAATCAGGCTTTCAATGCAATAAATAAGGCCATAATAGACGCTTCGTCTCTCATGAGCCTTGACTTTTCTCAAGATTTTACACTCTATACTTTTGCTTTGGACCATTCCTATGCTGCCGTCCTAACTCAGAAGAATGTCGAGAACCACGAAGTACCCATCGCCTTTATGAGCTCTTCTTTCAAAGGCACTGAATTTAACTATCCAGCAGTTGATCGACAAGCATACACTATTTTCAAAGCAGTCAAGCACTTCCGGTCCTATCTTTTGAAGTCAAGGACGAAAGTCATTGTCCCTTACCCAGCCTTGAGGAACTTGTTAGTGCAAAAGGAACTAGGAGAGAAGAGAGCCAACTGGGTCACCTCCTTACAGGAGTATGACTTAGAAATCACCCCAGCTCAGATTGTGAGAGGACAAGGGTTATGTAAGTTGGTTGCTAATTCAGAGACAAGACAACAAGAAGAAAGTGATACGTCAAACCTAGGACAATGCGATCAAAGTCTAATCTGTTGCGCACAAAACCTTGTTAGTCCTTGGTACGACGATATTAGATTCTGTCTTGAACATGGGTCAGCACCTCGTCACTTAGATCCCCCTAAGAGAAGAGCGCTCAGGTTAAATTATGCCTCCTTTCATTTGATTAATGGTATCCTGTTTCATCAAAATTTTGACGGCGTACTGATGCGCTGCCTCGAAAAAGACGAAGCAGAAAAAGTCTTGCTAGAGTTGCATGGAGGAGAAGCTGGTGGTCATTTTGGTGGTGACACCACTGCTCATAAAGTTCTAAGAGCCGGTTATTACTGGCCTACTCTTTTTATAGACTCCCATGCCTTGTGTCGTAGATGTATCATTTGTCAGAAAGCATCGGGGCAGTTACAAAAACCAGCCTTTCCCTTGCAACCCGTTTCAGTAGATTCTCCTTTCCAGCAATGGGGCCTTGATATCATAGGTCCAATCAAACCTCCATCCTCGCAACATCACAAGTTTATTGTGAAAACCACGGATTACTTTACACGATGGTCTGAAGCTGCTGCATTAAGAACTGTCAACACCAGTCAGGTAATTGCCTTTCTAAATTCGAATATTATCACTTGTTTCGGTATCCCTGACTGTTTAGTATTTGACAACGCTTCTTACTTTTATTCTCTTGAGATGAGCGAGTTCTCTTTGGAAAAAGGAATTAAATTGAAGTATTATGCTAGTTACTACCCCCAGGGCAACGAATTGGAAAAACCAACAAGCAAGAACTTGATTAAAATTATCAAGAGAACCGTGCTTGAAAATCACAAAAATTGGCACAATGCGCTGCTGAACGCACTGTGGGCTGATAGAGTAACGCCAAAAGATGTTTTAGGTAACTCCCTCTTTTTTCTCGTTTATGGTAGAGAAGGAATTCTGCCACCTCACATTCTTCTTCCTTCGCTTCAGTTGTCACAAAAAGTTCAAGAAGAAGATTGTCCCCCTCTAGAAAACCGAATTAACGCTTTGATGAAGCTAGAAGAGGTAAGAACCCAAGCTAAACGTAAGTTAGATC